>CM056057.1:98541603-98634103 GCA_029574335.1 Rana kukunoris
AAGCCTATCCTGCTTCTAACTAATACTCTGTTTTACTTCCATCAGCTCACCCCCCACAGCTATTACCTTTTGTTTTACTTGACCGTCCCGTTTTAGATTGTAAGTTCTTCTAAGCAGGGCTCTCTGATTCCTCTTGTACCAAATTGTAATGCAACTGTAATGTCTGCCTTTAGTTTATTAAGCGCTGCGCAAACTTTTGGCGCTATATATATCCTGTATAATAATCATAAAAATAACCGCCTGGAGATGGGCCTATGCCCTAATTAGTCACTACTATTATTTCCTCTCCTCTTGCCCCCATATGCTCCGTACCCCCCCCTCCCAATCCCCACCTTAGTCCGACCTCCCTTTGCTTTCAGTCCTGCACTACTACAGCCTGTAGAGTTCACCCTTTGACATAGCCCTCACATAGACTATCTCTCACGCCTTGAATAATACACCATTGTTACGTTATATGTCTGTAGGTATGCGGCTGTAATGCATGGGTTCAGGACACACCCCCCCCTCACCGCCCACAGACTGTTCCCGTTAGGGGTGGGCGGGCCCTAGAGGGTCCCATACTGTTTCAACACTGCCCGACCTGAACGTTTCTCTTCCTACGGAGGTATTATATTGTATGTAAAAATCTCTCGCAATCTAAATTCTGGAATGAGATCTTCTGTGTATGATGTTCCGGACCGTTCCATGTGCTGTTTTATTTCTTCCTGTAACGCTTGATGTGAATTGAAGACTACCCTGACTATTGTATCTCGATGTTTACAAATGTATTGTTGAAATACTCAATAAAATTGTTTGGAAAAAAATAAAAAATAAAAATAAAAAAAATAAAAAATAATAATAATAAAATACCCTGTACCTATTATCTACTACAGACACAGATTCAGCCGTTTTGATATACAAAGTCTTTATAAATAAAATCAAGTTTCATAAATAAACAAAAGTACTGCTTTTTCACAAACAGAAGTGCAACTTTAAAAAATCAAAAAACAAAACTCTATTGGCTGTAATGCCATTGCACATATTTCCTGAATATATGACCAACATTAAATAAAAAAAATAAAAAAAAAGGAAAAAGCTTTTTTCTTCATACTTTTTTTTAGCAGCTTACTAGATTCCCCCTACTTATTATGTGGCGATTGAGTGGTAGGTTTGAAAATGACTCGCTAAGCTATTGCTAGACTTCACAAGTTTGTTACACAATTGCAGTCTGCATTGCAAGACTCCAGATCAATTTTGCAAGCATTCTGCAAGTTCTGGTTTAGTTATGTTGTGCAATAGTCATCCCATCAGACAGTCACCTGAAGAGCTCTTGCTGTAGACCCACCACTGCAACTTGGCTCTTGCAATGCAAATTTGCTACAAAATGCAACCTCTGGCTACCTGTGCCTTCATGCTGTTCGGCCACGGTGGGCAGCTTTTTGACACAAGATCTGCAGACCATCATGATCTCCCAGTTAACGCAGATTTCCCCTTGTCATCAGGGCCCTCCAGCAAACCCTTTCCTGCTGCGAGTTGGGATTGGATTCACCTCTGATAATGCTGCCCCACATTCAGCGTTGTCTTCTTGCTGCTTTTATTGTTGAAATAAACTGTGGGCCAGATTCTCAGCGGCGCTATGACGGAGTATCTCAGATACCCCGTCGTATCGCCGTTTTTTTTGGCTCGTATCTATGCGAGTGATGCTTAGCATCACTTTGGCATAGATACGCTTCAACATCCGACAAGTGTAATACCATTACACTTGCGGATCGTAGTTGTAATGACAACTCCGGCCACTAGGTGGCCTTTACGTTGTTTTCTCATTTGCCTATGCAAATGAGGCTACTACACCGATTCCCGATCGCTTTTACGCCGCCCCGTCGTCGCGTACGTCGTTTACGAACTTGTAAGGTTACCCCTGCTTCTATGAGGAGTAACCTTACGAAGTACCGTCGGGTGCCGTCGGATGCCATGTTAAGTATGGCGTCGGGTCAGCGTCGGCTTTTTCCGTCGCTTACATCGTTTTACTAACTCGTTCGCAAATAGGGCATTGCGTAGTGACGATCACGTCGTTTTGACGTCGGTTTCCACGACGCTTTCCGACGTGAGCTGGAGCATGCGCACTGGGCTTTTCCCCCGGCCGGCGCATGCCCAGTTCGTTCGACGCGGGGGCGCGCTTAATTTAAATACAAGCCGCCCCCTTTGAATTACGCGGGCTTACGCTGGGCGATTTACTCTACGCCTCCGCAAACTACGGAGCAAGTGCTTAGAGAATACGGCACTTGCTCTGTTACGTTGCGGCGGCGTAGTGTAAATGCCTTACGCTACGCCAGCATGATTCTATGAGAATCTGGCCCTGTGTTTTTATTTGACTTCTAGCTAATGATGTTACTGGTCTCTGGACTTCCAATCACCATTATCATTAGCCTCACACATGTGGCCCACAGACAGTTTATATTTGGGTGCATTATTGCATGAGCATCGGGCAGTGGTTTGTTTGTGCATCATTTTTTTCCTGCATTATCCTTGAGGACACTTTGTGGCTGCCTTGCTTTCTGTGCCCATTACCAACTCTTGTGCTTCAGCTGTCATCATGACACTCTGATGACAAAGTGTGGGAAAGAGTGTAGTAGCCCTTGCTTAAGTTTCTGTTCACACTTGTGCAATTTCACATGTGACTTGAATTAGACATGTGCATTCGTTTTCGTTAGAATGCATTTTCATCCGAAAATCAGTTTTTTTCGTTATCGTTTTAACAAACGATAACGAAAGTGCAAGAAACGAAAACCAAAAGATCCGACATAAAAAATGCGTTATTTTCGTTTTCGTTGCGGTAAAAATTCGATATAGAGAGATTCGACATTATAGGGAAAAGATTCGACATTATAGAGAAAAGATTAGACACTATAGAAATAATAGATTCGACATTATAGAGAAAAGAATTCGATTTATGAGAAAATATATTCGACATTATTACTAGTCATACATTAGAATTCTTGTAGGCAGAATATTCAAACGGAAATGTACGATTCGACGTAAAGATTTGACATCCCGTCGAATATTCTTTTGACCATTCAACAGAAACCAAGTATTATTGGATTTTCGGACGAAAGCTATTCCCCAACGAAAAACGAAATAAAACAAAACGGTTTTCGGGAATAACTAAATAAATGTATTTTCCAAACGAAAACGAAAAAACAAAACAAAATATTCCAGTCTGCACATGTCTAGTGAGGCTGTGCTGTGTTCCTCTTACCTTTTACTTTCCTGCAGGGCCGGACTGGGAATAAAATCCAGCCCTAGAAAAAAATTCATACCAGCCCTATAGCATTTTTATACCAGCCCAACAGCAAACGTCATTATTTTCTTGTTCATGAAAGGGAAAACCATACATTTTAAAGCACATTTGAAGAATGTATTTTTATATATATATATATATATATATATATATATATATTTATATAGAAGACAGATGTATAAGCAAATTTCAGTTAAAAGTGGTCAAGCATCAGGGGGGACCCCAGGAACTCTGGGAATGTGGGGGGGGGGGGACAGGACTCTGTTGACCAGAGACCACCTTCCACAGAAAGAATACACATTCGGGTTACTAATATTGGGGGAAACCTTTAAATCAGAACCCCCCCTTACATTGTTGTATTCACTTCCCCCTTACATCAGTAACCCCCCCCCCCTCTCAGACTGGCCTTGCGGCACTGTCACTGACCTCCTCTTAGGTGCACCTTGCAGGGATCAGTCAGTCGGCTCCAGCTTGGTTTGGTGGCTCTTGTTTTACCCTATAGTCTTCTCCCCACAGTCCGCACGTCTGACTTCTCCCATGACGCCCATCCCAGCAGCACTCCCTCGCTTGACTCCTCTCCAAACTCCCTCAGAGACTGCAGACATGATATAAGACAAGAGATGGTCAGAGACTGCAGACATGATACAAGAGATGGTCAGAGACTGCAGACATGATACAAGAGATGGTCAGAGACTGCAGACATGATACAAGAGATGTTCAGGGACTGCAAACACGATACAAGAGATGGTCAGAGACTGCAGACATGATACAAGAGATGGTCAGAGACTGCAGACATGATACAAGAGATGGTCAGAGACTGCAGACATGATACAAAAGATGGTCAGAGACTGCAGACATGATACAAAAGATGGTCAGGGAATGCAGACATGATACAGGAGATGGTCAGACACTGCAGACATGGAACAAGTGATGGTCAGAGAATGCAGACATGGTACAAGAGATGGTCAGAGACTGCAGACATGGTACAAGAGATGGTCAGAGACTGCCAACATGGTACAAGAGATGGTCAGAGACTGCAGACATGGTCAGAGACTGCAGACATGGTACAAGAGATGGTCAGAGAATGCAGACATGATACAAAAGATGGTCAGAGAATGCATACATGGTACAGGAGATGGTCAGACACTGCAGACATGGTACAGGAGATAGTCAGATACTGCAGACATGGTACAAGTGATGGTCAGAGAATGCAGACATGGTACAAGAGATGGTCAGAGACTGCAGACATGGTACAAGAGATGGTCAGAGACTGCAGACATGGTACAAGAGATGGTCAGAGACTGCAGACATGGTACAAGAGATCAATGCAGTCTCGCTGTGCCTATCGATGCAGCCTCACTGTGCCCATCAATGCAGCCTCACTGTGCCCATCAATGCAGCCTCACTGTGCCCATCAATGCAGCCTCACTGTGCCCATCAATGCAGCCTCACTGTCCATGAGGATGCAGCCCAGCCTTACTGTACATGAAAGCAGCCCAGCCTTACTGTCCATGAATGCAGCCCAGCCTTACTGTCCATGCATGCAGCCCAGCCTTACTGTCCATGCATGCAGCCCAGTCCAGCCAGACTGTCCATGAATGCAGCCCAGCCTTACTGTCCATGCATGTAGCCTTACTGAGCCCATCAATACATACTGTATCACATATATACCGGATATCCATACCTCCCAACTTTTTGAGATGGGAATGAGGGACACCTATCAGCAAAAGTATGCAGGCATAGGACACACACCCTGCCACTCCCCCTTAAAGGAGAATTGTAGAAAAAAAAAAAACAATTGGTTAAACCCACAAGTGCTTTTTTTTACCACTACTATTCCTTTATACTGGCTTTTGGAATTTACAAATGCAGTAATTTAGAAATTGGATGAAAGGTTTAGCACTGGGGAACACTTTTTGATGCATAAAAAGTGCATTTTATATACATCTATATATACATCTATAAAGATTCGACGTCCCGTCAAATTTTCTTTTGACCATTCGACAGAAACCAAGTATTATTGGATTTTCGGACGAAAGCTATTCCACAACGAAAAACAAAATAAATCAAAACGATTTTCGGGAATAACTAAATACATTTATTTTCCAAACGAAAACAAAAAAACAAATCGTAATATTCCAGTCTGCACATGTCTAACTTGAATTGCACAGGATTGCATTACAATGGAAATCACATTATTTTCATTAGTGCCCTTTCAAATCAATGCAACTCAGCATGGCACGATTTTCTGGCTTTGTCCTCATGTTGAAACATTTTGGGCAGATGTAATCTCATTTATCTGCTCAGTAACCACTAATTAGATATCTCAGTCATTGTAGGTCTGTCTGATGCATCCCCTATCCCACCACAGATCCCCAAAAACCCTGGTTGGACTGCTTTTATTTTATGCAAGGAAACGTATTGTGCTCCAGTGGAAGTCTACATCTGCTCCCACTTTATCACAGTGGAAACATATATTTGACTCCCAGTTACCCTTGTACCAAGCCACATATCTACACACGATCAGATTTTTGGATGACCAAACGTTAGTTTTTTGTGGCATGCTAGTCTCATGTCGAAAGTGAAGAGGTTACTTACAATATGAACATTTTCGTACGACAGAATACAACTTCAGAAGTGACGTAATGGGTTGAATAGTTATGTATGTATTCTTTCTTTTCTGAGCATGCGTAGTCTTGCTCTGATGATTTTTTTTTAGTACGAAAACCGCACTAATGGGACGAAAATTGGACGTTGACAAATATTGTATAGTCTGCATATTCAGCTTTTGTCTGACGAAAAAGTGAAATTGGCTGTCGAAAAAAAACATACTAATAATCCCAAAATTGTCAGACAGCTCGTCGTACAAACTTTTCCATCCAATTTTCGTAGCGTGTGTACGGGTCTTTAGATTGAGTCCTCCTCTACCAATGCAGGCATAGGACCTTCGGGTTAAACATCTCAAGCTTCTGTGTCTTAAAATATTGTTAGAGCATGCACTATGGATCATATGTTTTTTTAATCTACAGAGCGGAGGACTTCATCATTACTCCGGTACATACTTTAGGCTGGGTTTACAGTGGTACGACATGACTGTTCTACGACTGTCATCCTACTTTGGCCTGCAACATCGGTCCTACTTCAGTCCTACATCCATCTGACTTGAATAAACAAGAGAAGATTTTGCTCCGACTCTGAGATAGTACGACTTGTCGTTTGACCAATCAAAACAACCCAAGAGTGACATAAATTCCTTTTACTGCTGTTTTAATTACAATGTCGGACATCACAAGTCGGATGGTTAGGACAAGGATCCTACTTTGATCCGACTTCAATGATATTCAATGGGCTGAAATTGGACCAAAATCGGACCTAAGTAGTACAGGAACCTTTTTCAAAGTCGGACCAGTTAAGACGGCTCTTATAGGTAATCATTGATTTACACGTATCATGTGCTCCCAAAGTCAGTACCAGTGTGAACCCAGCCTTTTGGTTGGATAATTGGAGTGTACCCCTGGTTTGGTGTCAGGTTGGGCACTAGAGTTGTTGTTGAATGTATATGTATCGAGCCTGGGTATGCCCAATAGGCTCTGTTTTGTACAAAATTGTAATAAAAAAAAAAAAAAAATGTCTATTAAAATCCCCCATAAAGTTGCCAAAAGTAGTGCAGGAACTACTTTTGGAAATCGGTGTGGCGCCGCAAAGTGAGTGTCGCACCAATTCGGACGGTGCCGTTGACGGCAATAGGCTCTGATTTGGCATGCAATTTTATGTCAAATGACATGTCAATGACATGTCAAATCGGCCCGATGTAAACGGGGCTAAAAGCAGCAGTGTGGACCTAGCCTTACAGTCAACAGGAGAGGAACTCCCCGCCCTTCCTATCGAGGCTTAGCTGTAGTCGTCTCTGGGATGGAACCTAGAAAAAGTACCTTATATAAAATATCTTTCTAGTTCTTTTTTAGTCCTATCTTAAGGCCTATAGTTCCCATAAGTCATAATTGGGCAGGTGACAAGTAATTTACGCTAGGTTCACACATGTCTGGCTGCAGTGGGCAGTCCAGAGTCCAGTGTGGTTTTGTTTACCTGTTCAGGTGCGATTCAGGTGCAAATTTGTACTTGAATTTGCACCTATATCTGACCTAAAAAAAAAACATGCAGAACCCTTTCAAAAATGAACCGTGGCCCTCCCAGACATGTGTGAGCCGACTCTATTGAAATCTGGTAAGATTGACATGTTATGCGAATATGATGCGATTAAAAATGCATCCGATTCACATATATGTGAATGCAGCCTTATTGAGACATCAGGGATCTATTGAAACCTTCAAGCACAGACTTTCAGAACCATAAAATTGATGAGTCAACTCTACAGCTGCTCAGACCACTTTCACTTAATAGCACTCTGCTACAAAAATTGAAAGTTCACAGATGCTGCTATTAGACATATGAGATACACCCAGGATCCATACCTGGTCAATGTAATGATGGTATGGCCATAAACGCTTTAATTCTTTGACATATTAATGCTAGCATTGAATTTCTTATTGTCTAGAATAGATCATACAATCAGCATCAAATTACTTTTATAGCATGGCTAAAAAACATGGCATTCAACTAGTAGCAAGGGTTTAATAGATGGGATTTTAGAGGATTCAAAATGTACAAATAAATATACGATGTACAAATAAACGAAGAACCTCGCCTATACCTTTCTCATATACTGGCAAAACATTGAAAATGTACTAATGGAGCACATTGTTTACTGAAAACCTGAAATATGTCAGAAATGTCCATTATAAACTAAGAGAATTGATATTTCAACTGAATAAATAACGTCAACATTTACAACACCCATAACAAGTAATCTGCCTGGCTTTACAAGTAAAAAGTCATGACCAGATTTTGCCGAACAGTGGGAGCAGGGCCGGCGCTAGTGCAAGGCAATTAGGGCACTTGCCTTACGGCGCCAGGGGAACAGGGCAGAAAACTGAGCGGGTCACCGCCAGGGTCGGTGCTAGTGCAAGGCAATTAGGGCACTTGCCTTACCGCGCCAGCGTCGCCAGGGGAACAGGGTGGAAAACTGAGCGGGTCACCGCCGACCCGCCGGAACAGTCGCCCGCCCGATCATAGAGCGATAGTCAGTGACTCAGTGTCTCTGTGGGCAGCGGGCGGCATCTAAAGGAACTGTCAGCGAGGCTCTCACACACAGCTCAGCCTTTAGAGCCACGCTGACAGTTCCGCTCTTGCCCCCCACAGACTACTCTTCCTCTGCCAGCCATGTCCGTCTGTCCAGTGAGGTAGGGGGGGGAAACTGCGGGCCGCTGTCAGGATGTCCCTCCCCTTTCTCATGTCGGCATGTCTGCAGCACGGGACAGGAGAGAAGAAAGTTTCCTGCTTGTTCTTCTCCCCTATCACAGTGGAGCAGAAAAAAATAGTGGGGCATCCTGGGAAATGTAGTCCCGGGGATAGGCTACAGTCATCAGCATGCACTCTGCTGGGGCCTGGGGGGGGGAAAGATAAATCTCAGAAAAAAAGCATGTACTACAGGAGACATGGAAATAGAAAGAGGACTGTGCTGGGGGAACTAATAGCCCCAGCACCACCAGATAGAGCCACGCTGTACCCGCACCACCAGAGAGCCATAAGAGCCACACTGTACCTGCACCACCAGAGTGCCATGCTGTACCCACACCACCATGATGTACCTGCACCACCAGAGCGCCATGCTGTACCTGCACCACCAGAGCACCATGCTGTACCCACACCACCAGAGTGCCACACTGTACCCGCACCACCAGAGAGCCATGCTGTACCCGCACCACCAGAGCGCCATGCTGTACCTGCACCACCAGAGCGCCATGCTGTACCGCACACCATCAGAGCACCACCAGAGCGCCACGCTGTACCCGCACCACCAGAGAGCCATGAGAGACATGCTATACCGGCACCACCAGAGAGAGTCATGAGAGCCACGCTGTACCCACACCACCAGAGCGCCACACTGTACCCGCACCACTAGAGAGAGAGAGAGCCAAGCTGTACCGCACCACCAGAGAGACAGAGCTACTCTGCACCGCACCACCAGAGAGAGAGAGCTGTGCTGTACCGCACCACCAGAGAGAGAGCCACGCTGCACCGCACCACCAGAGAGAGAGTCATGCTGTAGCCTCCCATCTGACAGGTGAATTTGGGCAAAAGAGTGGGGATAGTGTGAAAAAGAGTGGGGTCTCTCCTGAAATTCATACATGGCCTTCAGGTCCAGTAAACATTTTAGGGGTATCCTCCAAAATACCAAAATACATAACAAATACATAACAAAGCCTTGTTTTAGCATGCAACCTGGCAGGCCAAGAAAGGGTAAATAAGCATGCATTCCCCCAAACTGTGACCACATGCCCTTAAAGCCTCACACACCATCGGACCTCCATTGGACAAATCCGTGGATTTTTATCTGAAGGGCATTGTCCGTGAACTTGTTCTGAATACAGACGGCAGAACATTTTCAGCCAACATACACCAAACCACGTGTTTTTTGTTCAGCTCTTTCGTCACCCTTTGTGCAACTTCTGTTATTATTGTCTGATGTTTACCATTGGTTTGTACTTTGGATTTTAGTCCAACGGATTTGTGTCCACACGAAAGGATAATCTGACGGAACACATTTGTTGTTGGACCATTTAAGAGCATGCACACCCAACATTTGTTGTTGGAAATTCCGACAACAATTGTCCAATGCCGCATACAGACAGTTGGATTATCCGGCAAAACACGTTCGTCGGACAATTGTTGTCTGAATATCACGATCATGTGTATGAGGCTTAAAGGGGTTGTAAAGGTAAAAAAAAAAAAAAATCATAAATAGCTTCCTTTACCTTAGTGCAGTCCTCCTTCACTTACCTCATCCTTCCATTTTGCTTTTAAAATGTCATTATTTCTTCTGAGAAATCCTAACTTCTTGTTCTTCTGTCTGTAACTCCACACAGTAATGTGAGAATTTCTCCCTGGTGTGGAGTGTCGTGCTCGCCCCCTCCCTACTACAGGAAAGTCAGGATGCTCTCTACTTTGCAGATAGAGAAAAGCTGTGTGTTAGTGGGCGTCCTGACTCTCCTGTAGTCCAAGGGAAGGGGCGAGCACGACACTCCACACCAGGGAGAAAGCCTTGCATTACTGTGTGGAGTTACAGACAGAAGAACAGGAAGTGAGGATTTCTCAGAAGAAATAAGGACATTTAAAAGCAAAATCGAAGGATGGGGTAAGTGAAGGAGGACTGCACTAAGGTAAAGGAAGCTATTTAGGAAAAAAAAATGGTACCTTTACAACCACTTTATGAAGCCCCCTGGGAACGTCCCCATGTTAATTTGGAACACACCTTTAAAAATAAGTGTGGTCCCCAGACATAAATATCCCTACACAAAAAACAATAACATACCAATTGTGTTTTGTGTTCAAGCTTAAAAGTAAACAGCAGAACATTTGTTTTGTTTTTTTGTTTTACACTATAAAAAAGTTTCCCTCCCACCTAAGCAAGGTCTGAAGTTCCCTTGGGAACTCCTCGTTCTATACTAAAGGCATTGTAAGTAGCTAGAGGCTTTGTAGTAATACACCTACTTAACATCAGGCAGCTGACATAATTCCTGGATCACACACTGTTAGGAATCAATTGCAAATCAAAGTGAGATGCTGAGATGAAATATTGATAAAAAGTAAGCTAGCAGGGAGAAATATCCATTCTAAAACACTATTTACTGTAAAAGAAAAATATTTTTTTGACAAAGCTTTCCAAAATTGTCCAAGCTGCTAAATACAACAGTTATGAAAATAATTTATATTTTTTTATTTCATGCGGCATTGGTAACTCATTTTGTGTGTCCTGTCAAAAATTTATAAGTGACATTAGGTGTTGTGAGGGATTAACTCGGTAGCGGGTGTGTGTGACCCCCTGGATGGGTTCACTACACGCTCAACTGTACAAAAAGGCAGTTGAGGATGATTGAAAACAAATGATATGGTTTATTTTTCCATATTGCTGGATACAGGTGCAAGCATCAAAACAGCATAAACAAAACAAAACATAAAATAAACCCTTGCCACTTGGGGCGTCTACCTTCCCAACACAGGAACCTACCTATGGAGTCTGGTACAGCCTACTGCTGGGCAGACACTGCTGGTCCTACAGCAGAAAACAACAAAAAGTCTCTGATATTTCTCACACAGAAATATCCATCAGCACCTCACCTCTTCAGTACTGTTTGTGACTGCTCCTTCACTCACACAGCCTCAGGATGCAGTCGTCATCCTTAGGCTGTCTTTATAGGGGTTTTAATTGCTTAATTATGAACAGCTGAAACCTTTTAACGCCCCAAACCTCTCTGGCCATCTCTGCAGCCGATGCCCAATAGTAATTGGTGTATTGTCTAAACAAGGCAGAAAAGTACCTCCCGTCTGGGACAACACACACAGATTTACCTGACTTCCTGTCACAATGTGCAATCAAAACGAGCGTGCTTCTGAAGAGGTTAGTGTGTATTAACGTGGTAATGGTCAGTACATATCATGACGTGAGAATGAAACAAATTTCCTATTTATTGTTTGTACCAAGATCATACAAGGTCATAAATGGATGGAAGGTTACACCTGGGGCAATCAATAAAGGAGAATAGAATTTAATTGACAGGAACAATCATTTTCAAACACCTTCAGTACAAATTAAATTAAAGATTAAAAAGAAACATCAGAATGTTTCAAATAGGCACAGTTTAGAAATATTTATTAGCTCTTGCACACAGGTGTCAAAAAGCATTACATTTGTAGACGTTCAGGCTTTTTTATTTTTTTCCCCCTGATCTGAAAGCAGCCCATTGCTTTTAACAGGCCTGTACACACAGTTGTGTAGTTATCAGTAAACTAGTGTCACTTTTAGAGTGCTTACACACTGAGCCGCCCCACTATTTTTAGCTGCGCTTTACCGTTGTTTTTAACCCCCGCTAGCGGCCGAAAAATTATTATTACAGCGGCCGGTTGGCGGCCCTGCCCATTGATTTCAATGAACAGGGGCACTTTAGGAGCGGTGTATTCACCGCTCCTAATGCGCTGCAAAGAAGCTGCTGGCAGGACATTTTATGACGCCATGCCAGCGCACCACTCCAGTGCCCTCGGGCTTTCACGTTGGAGTGAATGGAGCAGCTTTTCATTTTTAGCGCTATAGCGCCTGCAAAGTGAGTAAGGCTACATTCACACATAGCCGACTCCGTCGCAGTCCATTCCGACGGAGTCCGCCTGCTCAGTGGGAGATCAGTCCACAGATCTCCGCTGAGCCGACGAATGACAAGCTCCGCTCTGCTCACTGAGTGGGGAGGAGCTTGTCGAGCCCCGCTGTCCTCTATGGAGCGATCTGATGAAAACGAACAGCATGTCCGTTTTCATCAGATCTTACCCGATCCAATCCGCATGGACGGATGGGGACGTTAGCCCCATACGTTTGTTTTTAGCGGATCAGATCAGGTCGGATGTCAGCAGACATGTCTCCGCTGACATCCGACGCTCCATAGAGATGCATGGAGCACCCGTTCAAGTCCGTCTGAAAAACTGACAGACGGACCTGAACGGATCCATGTGTGAATGAGGCTTATCGGACGACTAATCATCTGTTTTTTGTTGCATGCTAGTCTCATATTAAAAGTGAAGAGGTTACTCAACTTACGAAAATTCTCGCACGACAAATACAACTTCGGAAGTTATGTAATATGTTGAGTTGTTTTGTAATGTATTCTTTCATTTCCAAACATGCGTAGTCTCGCTCTTACAATTTTTTTTTCGGATGAAGACTGTACTAATCAAACGAAAATCAGATGTTGTGTTCACATACGTTAAAAATTTTAAACTGAGGTTTTTCCTTTTTTTTCATCTGAAAAATCAGATTCGGTTGTTGGAATCAAAAAATCAGCCAATTGCTTGTCTTTAGATTTTTTTTCCATTAGATTTACCAAAACCATATAATTTGAGGTCAAACCGAAACACTTTTAATTTGTATGCAATCAGGCAGGTCCTTGTACTACATAGTTTAAGGTAAAGCCTCGCACACACGCTTATATTTTCAAATGATCGAACGTCTGTTTTTTGTGGTATGCTAGTGTCGAAAGTGAAGAGGTTACTCACACTATGAAAATTTTCATACGTCAGAATACCAAGTCCAAAGTGACGTTCTGGGGGTTAATTACAAAAGGCAAATCAAAATTGCACTGAAAGTGCACTTGGAAGTACAGTCGCTGTAAAACTGAGGGGTAGATCTGAAATGAGGGGAAGCTCTGCTGATTTATTATCCAATCATGTGCAAGCTAAAATGCTGTTTTTTATTTTCATTGCATGTCCCCCTCGGATCTTTCAGTGCAATTTCAAGTGCACTTTGCACTTTTAGTTTGCACTTGTAGTGCAAAGTGGCTTTGCCTTTCGTAAATAACCCTCATAATATCATAACAGCTACCATCATACACAACACATAAAACCTGTGGACGCCCATGTACAGGACATAGTGCTTTGAAGAGAGAAAACAAAAACACTGCATATATATATGTATTCAGCTTGAAGTTTATGAATTGGGTTTACATCCACTTTAACTCATATTGGGGTCCTGTGAAAAGCTTGATTACTCGGGGAGCCACAGCCCAGTCTGAATAATGTGTCCGGGTTTCAGTCTGCCTGAAACCCAGACACATGATTTACAAAAATGGATTGTCCAGGTGAATCCTGGTCAGGCGTCAACCCTACCTGTGAGGCCCATAAAAAAAAAAAAAACCTTCTTGTTTATGTTCACCTAAAGATATTGGGCCCTCCTAACATCTTAGGGCTCTTTCACATGGTAATGTTCGTTTTCACAGACTTTGCTTGCTCAACAAGGATCGTTCGTTGATCAACATGTCCGTCTCCGCTCACTATGCAGAGATGGACTTGTCAGAGCCCCGGTCTCTTCTATAGGGGATCGGATGAAAACGGACTGTCTGTCCGTTTTCAGCCGATCCACCTGATGAATGGAAAATAGGGTTTCCATCCGTCTGACAGCTGAGTGCATCGGATGTCAGCGGACATGTCACTGCTGATATACGTCGCTCCATAGAGATGCATGGAGTGTCCGTTCAGGTCTGCCTAAAAAAATTGACAGGCGGACCTTAAATGTGTGAGGACCCTAATGGTCCATACACACGATCCAGAAATCGTATGAAAAAATACGGCTTTGGAGTCGATCGTACGATAATCTGATCAATAGTACAGAGCTTTAGTTGCCCACGTTCATCCGATATTATCCAATCGGACAAGCGCGAAAATTTTCCTCCTACAATACCAGATCGTACGATTTTCCTTTAGTCAGTACAGTTGTCGTCTGAAAATAGAATACAAATACACCACAACACATGACATCAATTCCGAATTTTTTTTTGTCATACGAGAATTTTCAGGACTTTAGTAACCTTTTAAATTTCTACTTGCAACTAGTAAGCAAAAAAAAGTCGGACGATCTGTTTTCCGATTTTCGGATTTGAGTGTACGGGGCATTAGACATAAGTTAGTAAAAGTTTTGTTCACCAGCAATCTCTGCATCAGAAAGTAGTGTCTCTGCCAAACATAAACCATGAAGGGTGAAGAGATTTTTTGTGAAACAGAAATTGATGGAGCTGATCTCCACATCACTAAAAATAGAGCTGCTATACCTGAAAAACTCCTTCACTGCCTACTCAAATGTGAAAGCCCGAGGGCTTTCACACTGAGGCGATGCACTGGCGGGAGAGAAAAAAATCTCCTGTCAGCAGCATCTTTGGAGCGGTGAGAGGAGCGGCATGTATATCACTCCTTCCCATTTAAAACAATGGGAAACCGCGGCAATACCTTTTATCGGCCGCTAGCGGGGGTTAATACGATTAATACCGCTGGGATTCCCGTGGCAATCCCAGCGGTATCGCGCCGCTATACCGCCACCGTGGCTCCCACTCCAATGTGAAAGGGGCCTAATGTGTACTGTAGTGACATTATCTGTCTGTATGAAGAACAAATGAAAGCAGCAGGGGGACACAGGTGATGGACAGACACTCCCTGATGTATTGGTTTCTCAGAAGACTACAGAGGAAGTTTTCTCTTCAACTGAGTGGCATTGAGTATCACAAGCATTGGAAGAGATAAGTATGTATTCTCTTTGCAGGGACAGTTTTTTTTTTTTTTTAGAGGGTTACCTAAAGTAATAGTGAAAATGTAATTTTTCTAAAAATAACAAACATGATATACTTACTTGCTCTGTGCAATGAATTCATCGATCTCCCTCTCCTGGGGTCCCCCGATGGGACTCCCACTCTACTCCATATGCCCCCATAAGCGCCCACGTCAATCCCTAGCCCCACTGCCTGCATCCATAGACACACAGCATTCCTTCGCCCTACCCCCTGCTCCTTCGTCACATAATTTGACTGACATCAGCGGGAGGCAATGGCTTCCGCTGCCTCAACAAAGCCTGTGGGAGCAGGGTGAGAGCCGCTACAGACAGGAACTTTGGAAAGCTGGATCAAGTGAGGACAGGTAAGTATAAGTGGGGTGACGGTGCAATACTGCTACTGAAACATTTTTTACCTTAATCCAAGGAATTCATTAAGGTAAAACAAATGTTTAGGTTTTAGAACCACTTTAAAGCAAACTCAGTCAGTGGTGACAAATTAACAGTAAAGGCCACTAGCAAATGTACCGTATTTATCGGCGTATACCGCGCACTTTTTTCCCCTTAAAATAAGGGGAAAATCATGGGTGCGCGATATACGCCGATACCCGCGTTCAGTTTGAAGTCAGGGGGCCGACATATACCGAGTGCAGTACACTTGGGTACATTCGGCCAGGCTTGGCTTCACTCGTGCTCACGCATAAACGTCACAGAGCGTGAGCACGAGCGAAGCCGAGCCTAGCCGAATGTACCCGAGTGTACTGCACTCAGTATATGTCGGCGGAGGCGTTCAAACTGAGCGCGGGAAGCGGGGATTCGACTTGAGCCGCGCGCTGGAGAAGCCGGGAGGACACCACTGATGCCGATGACGGACGCCCGACCGGACAAGGCCGCCGATGGACGCCGCCCAAGACACCAAAACTGTAAGTACTAAAATGTTTTGTTTACAGGTCCACATTAGGGGTGCGCGCTATACGCCGGAGCACGCAATACACTGATAAATACGGTAATATATTTGAACAATCTGATGCACCAAGTGAACACGGGATGAACTGAAGTAAGTCATATACATGCTAATAAAACTGCATTATCATTAAATAGGAAAGGATGACACCACACTACACAGTATGTTTGCAATATATTTAATAGATACTGAAATATATATAATATTCCTTGAATCTGCTTGCAGTGTGTAATTATTTTCTTGACAGCCCAAGCAACTGGAATAACTGGGTAATTTTCTCAAATTTTTGTAGGCTCGTGCTTCTTTCCTCTTCTATTGTTCTTTTTCTAGCAGCTTTAGTCAATACAATGCAAAATCTCTACAATTATCACACCTTGCAAGCTTTTCTTTTGCATTAAACACTTAAAGCTTACATCAGAATTTATTGAATACTTGTCCTTTAGGACACCACATGATTTACCTCTGAAGCATTCAATTTAAATGTCTATCATTCTCTAACTGATATCACTCTATAATGCTATAATATGTACAATATGTATTAAGAGCGGTTTTATGTTTTTTGCGTAAAGTACTGAATTTCATGGTGAGAAACGTTTTTTATAGTCTTTAAAAATATTTATTTTCTACAAGCATTTGCTGCAAAATGACTTAACAGTTCAACAATGTGTACATAAAGTGGAGGTCCACCCTAAAAAAAAAAAAAAAGAGAAAAAGGCTCTAAAAAATGTGAATATTTTTTTTTATATATACCTACCAGAAATGGCTGTTACTAGCCACATCATCCTAATCTGTCCCTTCCTATTCTGCAGTAGTCTTCTTTCTTCTCCTCCTTGCGTTGTCTTTTGGGGCATTTGGGTTCGCTGTCTTCTGGGACCTGTGAGTGTTCCAGAAGACAGCCAGTCATTCACAAAGCAATGCACGACTCGTGCATGCGCAGTAGGAAATGGGAAGTGAAGCTGCAAGGCTCCACTGCCTGTTTCCCTTACTTCAAATGGTGGCGCTGGGAACCGTTCTGATGGACGAATCGGCCTCGGGCAGCCGACATCAGGGGCACCCTGGACAGGTATGTGTGCTTATAAAAGTCAGCAGCTATAGTGTTTGTAGCTGTTGACTTTTATTTTTATTTTATTTTTACAGCTCGACCTCCGCTTTAAAGTGATTGTAAATGCATTTTTTTTAAATAACAAACATGTTATACTTACCTGCTTTGTGCAATGGTTTTGCACAGAGTAGTCCCAATCCTCCTTTTCTGGGGTCTCCTGATGGAACCTCTGGCTCCCCCCTCCTGTCCTTGATTGTTATTGAGTGCCAACAATAGCAATCCACTTGCTATGGGGGCACTCGTGTGGGCTTGCTCCCAAAATGGCTCTGTGTGTCCATAGAAACACAGAGTGGGGCTCAGTCCAGTCCCTCAGTCCCTCCTTACTGGCTGTAATTGACAGCAGCGGGAGTCGCCAATACTGTCTCTGAGACAATGAGAAGGGAGAGAGCTGAAATAGCCACTGCTCTTGTGGATATCACTGGATCAAGATCAGACTCACGTAAGTATAAGGGAGGGCTGAGGGGGAGAGTGGCTGCACAGAGAATGTATTTTACCATTAAGTGATACTGAAGTCTCGTTTTTTTTTTTTTATCTAAAAATAACAAACATGTTATACTTACCTGCCCTGTGCAGTGGTTTTGCACAGAGAAAACCAAATCCTCCTCTTTTTCGTTCCCTTCTCGGTGCTCCTGGACCCTTCCTCCTGTTGAGTGCCCCCACAGCCCCCAAACAGCTTGCTATGGGGGCACCTGAGCCGGGCTGCAGCTCCCTATGTACATTCAGACTGACAGCCACGGCCCAACCCGAACCCCTTTCTCTCCTTATTGGCTGACTGACTTTGATTGACAGCAACAGCAGGCAATGGCGCCGCACTGCTGTTTCATCCAATGTGGAGGGGAGTACCGGGCAGCCGTGACACTGCTGCAACATTGCTGGATCTAGATGGGCTCAGGTAAGTTTTAAAGGGGCTAAGAGAGGCTTTCTCCTTGGTGTGGAGTGTCATGCTTGCCCCCTCCCTTGGACTACAGGAGAGTCAGGACCCTCTCTACATTGCAGATAGAGAAAGAAGCTGTGTGTTAGGGGGCATCCTGTTTCTCCTGTAGTCCAAGGGAGGGGGCGAGCACGACACTCCACACCAGGGAGAAAGCCTCGCATTACTGTGTGGAGTTACAGACAGAAGAACAGGAAGTGAGGATTTCTCAGAAGAAATAAGGACATTTAAAAGCAAAATCCAAGGATGAGGTAAGTGAGGGAGGACTGCACTAAGGTAAAGGAAGCTATTTAGGGAAAAAATTGTACATTTACAACCCCTTTAATGTTAGAAACCTTCTGCATGTAGCTCCCTCCAGCCCCTCTTATACTTACTCGAGCCTGATCTTGGTCCAGCAGGGTGCACAAGAACAGAGGCTCTCTTGGTTCTCTCCCTACTTATTGGCTCAGAGCCATTGGCTCCCACTGCTGTCAATTCTAGCCAATGTGGAAGGAGTGGCTGAGTGAGGTTAAGCTGCGCTATGTGTGTCCATGGAGCAAGCCAGCATGCGTGCTCCCATAGCAAGGGGCTTGTTATGGCGGGCACTCGGCAGTGGGGAGCACTGATAGGGTACCCAAGATAAGGAGGATGTTTCTTAATATAACCCTTTAAAGTAAAAAACATTCAGCCTTTACAACCACTTTAATATTGGTATGCTTTTCTCAGGACCCATGATATAAGCTTGCCAGATTGTGCAAATAAGTTAGTTCTTTTAAAATTGCCTAGCAAATGTGTTGATTATGAGCCTCCAGACTGAGATGAGTTACTGGGACTACAAGTATCTTCTGTTTCTTGGAGTAAGTAACTTTTCCACAGGACCTTGACCCTTCACAGTCCATTATAACTTCTTGTGTGGTGAAATCACAATTTTTATTTTTTCATTTTGTTTGCCGAGTTGAATTGAAAAAAAAAAAATTTAGGAACAAATTATGCTTTCTTCTGGCACCATACACTAATTATTTTAACTACACAAGGGAACATTTCCAAATACATTATTTTGTTCCAACCTGCAAACATAATACACAAGTATCACAGCTTATTTTGGTTACCTAGTAACAAAATTGAAGACATTTTTTTGTCAGATAAGATTAATCAGTAAATACAGTGTTACAATCCTAGGCTGTATAACAATATTGACTCCTTGTTGTGTTTGCTGAGCACCAAGTTATATTTTATTTGTATTGTATTCTGTTCTTTGCTTTCTAGACAGGTTTAGGTTTCTTTTAACTTTTTATTTTATTTATTTTTTAAGTTTGCGTCTTTGATGAAAGATGCTTGTTGTGTACATACAGTATCTCAGTGACTCATCACCAGTGACTCATCCTATACAGTATAGTATGGTTTAGTCTGAAGTATCAGACAAATTGTAACTCAAAGCAAGCCAAGCAGCATGTAAACAAACCATTGGTGCTCCGGGAATCCTTTGTCACATATGAAATATTAAACAATTTGGGGATATTACATTTCTTTGGATAACAGATATTGAATAACTACAGTACAGGCTCTCCTCTTATAACAACCAGGTCTGTTCCAGCGGCCAGGTCGTTAATCAAATTATTAGCACTTTCTGCAGATACAAGCACGCTTTTTCTTTTTTCTGACATCTGGTTCTATGATGTGAGCAATATTTGTACAGTACAAGCACAAGCACACATTATATAAAGACATAAAACAGTAAAGTATTATATTAAGAACACTGGAAGGGGCATTGAGGAGAACCGAGTACAGTACAGTTTCATCGGACCAATTCGATGCTGTGTATGGCCCATCGGTCTGTTGTCCATCAGACCAAAGTTTTAAAATCTGTCATACGGACACCTGTCCGTCGGACAGATTCAATCGTTAGTACACAAAAACATCGGACCAAAAACCCGCGCATGCTCAGAATCAAGTCGACGCATGTTTAGAAGCATTGAACTTCGTTTTTTCAGGACGTCGTTGTGTTCTACGTTACCGCGTTCTGGTCTGATCGGATTTTTGGCCCGATGGTGTGTACGCACATCAGACCACTTTAGCTTGGTCCGATGAAAACGGTTCGTCGGACCAGTTTCATCGGACAGGTCTGATCGTGTGTACGTGGCCTAAAACAGCAGTCAGGAGTGAAAGCGAGGCTGATGCAGAGTGATGACATGACGTCCTTAGATACTGCGTTAGTGTGCATTGCTCTGATCAGGAGAGCTGGTCATAAGTCCGAGCTGTCGTTAAACAGGTAAGTCGTTAAACGAGGAAAGTCTGTATGTTGAATACAGATATACAACAAAAGTTATGAAACTTATAGACTGAGAAATAAAAAGAATTACCACTATAATTTTCCATTCAAAGGAAATGTTCATTGTTTACAAGTTTATTAAATGATCTCCTATAGAATGCTTTAATTAAAGTGACACTATACAGGGGCGTGGCTTGGCGCGAGTGCCGGATGGACGTGTGAGTGCGGAGCTCCGGCACAACGGGGATACCAGCGGCTCGTATCGACCCTCCATTGGCAGATTTCCAACCTAGTCTCGAGCAGACACCGCCAGCAGCACCTCCGCCATGCCGGGGAAGCGGAGATCGGTGAAGAAACCGCACCGCTTAACGGACTTTTTCGCTCCGTCCGGAGGTCGCGTGGGGCAAGATGGCGCCGAGGCCTACTCTCCTCAGCAGAACTCCTCCAGAGTCCAGGCAGCTGCGAAAGGTACTCGCTCCCATCCTACACCGCTGACACTCTCCTCTCCCCCGCCTACTCCTTCCTCCTGTAGCCCGGCCAAATCAAAGCCCCGCATGGAAGGTCAGGAGAACAGATCTATCAGCCCCTCAGCTAGCCAGGCCTCAGACTCAGGGAGGACACCAGGGATCTGCCTGAGTCCATAATATCGTTCCCCACACAAAATCAGCCTGTATTGGACACTGTCCTTAAGGACATGCTGATTTCTCTGAGAGAAGCACCTTGCAGGCTGACATGGCATCATGCATGCATCGCTTATCAGGGGACATACAAGAGATGGGTCATAGAGTACACCATATAGAATCCAAAATGGAGGAGTATGCCTCTACAATTAATGATTTGGTGGATGCTAATGAGGAGAGAGAGACAGATGCAGACTGGATTAAGGCCAAACTGGCCGACATCGAGGACAGGGCCAGAAGGAATAATCTGAAAATCAGGGGAATACCCGAATCTGTTTTGCAATCTGGCCTACAACAACATGCCATATCTTTGTTTAAGGCCTTGCTACCAGACCTCACTGATCTGGACGTCACTATAGACCGCATCCACCGTCTACCAAAGCCACCTCATCTGTCGGATCAGGTTCCGAGAGACGTGTTGCTCCGCCTCCATTTTTTCCATGTTAAGGAACAACTCATGACCGCTATGCGGAAACGGAAACAGATCCCGGAGCAATGTCGCAATGTGCAATTTTTCGCTGACTTATCACAATACACATTGATGAAGAGAAGGAACCTCAACTCTGTAACAAAAATTCTTCGCAACCATAAAATAATATACCGCTGGGGATACCCCACTAAGCTATCAATCACCAAGGACAACAGGAACTATACTATATTTTCCTTGGAGAAAGGTCTTGACCTCCTTAGGGAATGGAACATCCTTCCTGATGATGATGAGGCGCAGACCATGACTAGCACTCCACGCCAGGTGGACTCCGGCTGGAAGCAGGTGACACCAAGAAATGCAAAATCCCATGCTTAATGTAATAAAGAGGGAAATATGGAGATGATATTGTATCCCTTGCCTACCCTGGACTGGTCGTCAATGACCTTTATACCCCTTTAATGTTGCAGCTGTTCGCTGCCCGGTTTGACTTGTCACACACTCTAGCTGCTGTTTTGATCACAGCAGCATTGTTTTGCTGTTTGAATATTTTCTTTCAATTTTTTACCTTTTGTTTTTCTTTAATCCTGCCTTATTCACACTTTATCCTTTCTCCACCACCCCTACCTGAGAAGATGAGTACGCAGATGTCAACACCTCATTATAGGCGATCGAAAGAGGACATTCGGCTGAACCTGACCCTCATTGAACGTCCATCGCCTCGACTCTCAAAAAGTGAGTACATCGTTGCTACCTGTTGCCACCTTACCACTATGGTCATGGATTATGCTACGCGCTGGTCCCGTGAGCGGATCGGCCTTCATAGCATATACTCTGTATATCTATAATGCCGCTGAGAGTTGTATCTATGAATGTTAAAGGACTGAACCATCCAGTGAAACGAAAATCTATGTGGAGAGAGGCCTTATTGCACAATGGGGATATTCTTTGCATTCAAGAGACTCATTTCAGCAGTAAAGCACCTCCAAAGTGTTCACATAAGTGCTTCCCCCACGTATTTACGGCTAACGCGGACACTAAAACCAAAGGGGTATTGATTGCTATACGAGACTCGGTTTGCCCTTCTCTTTGCATGCACAGATCCAAGACCCACTGGGGAGATTTCTTATATTAATCTGTGAAGTGAACTCTGTTATTTATACCATAGCTACCGTATATGCCCCCAATACTCACCAAATCCGTTTTTTCAACAAAGTTGCCAAGAAAATTTCTGCAGTCCGAAAGGGTTACCTTATACTCTGCGGGGACTTCAACATTGTTCCTGACCCCGGAATTGACTCTACTTCTAAATCCACACGCCACCAACCTTCTCTATTACCACTATTACACCGCCAGGGTGTCTTCGACGCCTGGCGCTGTTTGCACAGCAATGAGAGGGACTTTACCTATTTTTCTCCACCGCATGGGGTATATACCCGAATAGACCTTTTCCTGGTGGATCAACAGGTCTTGTCTAGTCAGTTGAGATTAACACTATCACGTGGTCTGACCACGCATCACTGGTTCTGATGGTGGAGGACTCTATTCCCTCCAACCGAAGCCCTGTATGGAGGTTTAACAATTTTCTTTTACAGCATGCTGATACAAGGGAACATTAAATCGCATTTGGTAAATTTTTTTGCTGACAACGTGGGTTCGGTCCAAAATCCTTATGTAGTGTGGAACGCCCATAAGGCGTATATGCGTGGTATAGGCATTCAGTTGGGGGCAAGACTTAAAAGGCAGAGGCAGCAACGGGTAACTGAACTAACAGACCATATCGCCAAATTAGAAGTCTGTAATAAGTCTAATACTACCCCAATAGTTACTGAACAATTAAGTAAACTTAGATATGACCTTAGGATCCTACTTTTAGATGATTTTGAACGGATAACCAAAAAACTTAGGATGTCCTATTATTCTACTGGCAATAAGGCGGGTAAGTTATTAGCAAACACTCTTAAAGGTCATAGGTATAAGACCAAAATCCCCTTTCTTTTCCACCACAGGTCAAGTCAGAAACTATACCACCCTCAAGAGATGGCAGATGCCTTTAGTGAGTACTATAGTTCTTTATACAATTTGAAGGATGATCCCTCAACTACTCAATCCTCCACAGAGGGGCATTGAACTATTTCTGAGCAAACTAGATATCCCTACACTGTCACCAGAGCATCTAGCCTTTTTGAACTCACCATTTACTGCCCAAGAACTAACCAAAGTTATTGAATCCCTCCCTATAAATAAATCACCAGGTCCAGATGGTTTCAGTGGTGAATATTTCAAGGTATTCAACTCAATTCTCTCCCCTCAGTTGTTGAAAGTTTACCACGCTGCTGCTGCCTCTGCCTCTTTTCCAGCAGAAATGTTAGAAGCATTGATTATTACCCTGCCTAAGCCAGGGAAGGAGCCCACCCAACCCTCTAATTTTAGACCGATCTCTTTATTGAATATCGATGTTAAGATATACGCAAAACTTATAGCTTTACGTCTGGTGGATATCTTGCCATTGCTGATTCACCCGGACCAAACTGGTTTCACGAAACACAGGCAAACATCAGATGCTACTCGGCGGATGATCAATATTATCCATTTGGCACAGGTACAGCGAAGGCCTTCTCTGCTCCTCTCTTTGGATGCAGAGAAGGCCTTTGACCGAGTGCATTGGTCATACATGAAGAGAGCACTAGAGTATTTTGGATTTGGGGGCAATATATTGTCCGCTATTCTGGCTTTGTACTCCACACCCTCAGCCAGAGTTCTTACGTCAGGCATCCTATCTACTCCGTTCACTATTTCTAACGGAACGAGACAAGGATGCCCCTTATCACCTCTTATATTTAATTTAGTAATGGAACCTTTCGCCATACACGAGAGGTCCCATCCGGAAATTAGAGGGTTCAAGGTTGGTAGCCAAACACACTCGATAAGCCTTTTTGCCGACGACATAATATTAATTATGTCCGAGGTGGGTCCTTCCCTTGCTGCGGCATCTGATGCGTTAAAACTATTTAACAGTGTGTCGTACTATAAAGTTAACGAAAGCAAGTCTTTCATTCTGGGGTTAGGTGTTAATTCTACTACACGTACCGTACTTGAGTCCCGATTCCCCTTCAGGTGGAAGGATGACGGCATTAAGTATTTAGGCATAACATTGACTGCCAAAGCGGAAAACCTAGTGAAGGCTAATTACACCCCCTTCCTCCTGGAACTGAGCAATAAGTTACAGAATCTCTCCTGGAAGGAATCGACCTGGTCAGGGCGGTTAGCTGCATTTAAGATGATGATCTTGTCTCAATTTATTTTTTTGTTTAGAAACCTCCCTGTTCCGGTACCTGAAAAGTTCTTTGCCTCAGCACAGTCTCAAATTAATAAATATCTATGGCAGGGTAAGAAAGCTAAGTGCGCTATGCATAAATTGTTGAAATCTAAACTAACAGGAGGAGCAGGTCTTGTCCTCATTAAAGATTACTATGCTGCCTCCATCCTGGCCCAGGCAAAGCAGTGGTTTCCAGGAGGGACCACCTCTAGGTGGTATGAATTGGAGGCCTTTCAGTGTCTCCATTATACCCTATACGACTTGTTGTTGTCTGTTAGGAATATACCCGGTCCCCCGCCGGGTCTGTCACCTACCATTGTGGTAACTTTTCGGATTTGGAAAAAATTTCTGGATGACACCGATGTAGACCCCAACCATAAGTCCCTCCAACTTCCTGTCTCTAGTCTGCATTTACTTATCCCTAATCTAAACATACATACATGGATAGCTAGAGGAGTTTCAGTGCTTGAGGACCTAAAGGTGGGGCCAGCGCTCAAAACTTTCCGGTCCCTCCAGATTGAATTCGGACTGACAGATGGAGACCGATATGCCTACAATCAGATCTCACACCTATTAGTAACCCCTTTAATGACCCACATTAAAGTCCCTTGGCGGGTGTATATATATTTATCTAATGCCCATACCTCTATCAAAGGCATATCTCTTTTTTACAATTTGCTTGGGAAGAAAAATATTATGGAAAAAACGCCATCTATGAGAACATGGGAACTAGACTTAGGTAGCACGTATGCACTATCCCAATGGAAAAGTGCGGTGGCCTCCACCTACAAAGCCACGAAGAGCGTAAATTTATGGGAACAGTCACAAAAAATATTGCTTCGTTGGTACCTAACCCCGGCTAGGTTAGCAGGGTTTAGTAGGACATACTCCCCTCTTTGTTGGAGGGAATGTGGGGATAGAGGGACCCTATTGCACATACTGGGTAAATGCCCTAAAATAGAACATTTCTGGGGAGAGGTGTTTGGCCTTATGGGTCACCTGACAGGTTCACGACTGACCTTCGATTTGGGTCTTGCAACACTTTCCCTGGGTATTGAAAGGATCCCTAGTGATCGTAGATGCATAATTTCGCAAGTACTACTGAGTGCGAGACTGGAGATAGTAAGGAGATGGAGGTCTACAGAGCTGCCTTCCCTTAGGGAAGTAATCAGGACAACTAATCTTCATATTACATACGAACAAATGTTTATGGCGTCACAGAACAACTTTGATGTGGTTGGCAGACCTGGAAACCATGGTTTGACTGGTATAAACGATGGCAGACAATCCTTGATATTCTGATGTACTCTATATTGGATCAACGTACTTTCTCAGGATTCCCCTTCCTCCCCTCCCCCTTTCCTATAATATTTCTCTCTTTTCTTCTTCATCTATCTATGTGCACTAGCTGCCTATTATTCTTCTACTCTTCTCATCTTTTTCTTTTACAGTTACGGTTATGTTTAGCGACTAAGTATTAGAAGTGGGAACATGTGCCTCTGCTATGTTTACTTTGAAAATGATAAGCAGAAGCTGTGGGGGCGGTGGGGGTCGGCTGGGCGGGGGGTGGCTCCCTGGGAGCAGTGTGTTCCCTATCGGGGCTCTCGGGGGGCGTCTCCCTGTTGGGGGGGCCTCTAAAACCTCCACTAGATATTCGGTGTGTCCCCAGGCTACTTGGAATGGATGACACGCTATGGGTATAAGTGTTATGGGACTGATGTGGCATTACTAATGTCATGTCATTGCTGTTTGGTTTGAGGATAGCAATACACAGAGTTGTTGGTTTATCGGTGAGATATGTAAGTCACACCATATACATGTTTACGATGTAATTCCCACCTTCTATATTACTATTCTATGTTACTATATTATATTATATGACATCACATGTAAATCTGTTTTCTTTTTACATTACTTGCGAGTTGGTTTCATACTGTATCTTGTAAATGTTTATGTACTTATGTTCTATTGGTATCTGTTACTAAATAATAATAAAAATCTATTGAAAGTAAAGTGACACTATACAATTTTTCATGAAATTTTAAACATCTTTTTTCTGCCATTTCGCAACAGCCTTCAAATCTCTCCTTTTAGAATAGGCAGGTAACAGATGCAGCATTGGATCGATGATGCATATATCTAGGTGAGTAAAAAAATATATATATATTTTTTTAGAAGCCTGTACTTATCTTTTAAAGAGGAGTTCCACCCTAAAAAATGACTTTTCTTTAATTCCCTCCCCTCCCCCTTACATGCCACATTTGGCATGTCATTTTTTTTGGGGGGGGGGTGGGGGCTTAAGTAGGAGTGGGACTTCCTGTCCCACTTCCTGCTTCCGCCGAGGGGCTGGTTAGGCGATTAAGCCTTAATCGCCTACACCAGCCCCTCCCTGTAGGCGATCACATGGGACACTGACAGGTCCCATGCGATCGCCTCTCCAATCAGTGGCGAGCCGCGCCGAGCGTGCATGCGCAGTGCGGCGAGCGCATGCGCAGTGGGTGCCCGGCCGTGAAGCCGAAGGCTGTCACGGCCGGGTGCCCACAGTCGGGATGGAGACGCTGGCTGGGGAGGGGGTGAGAGGAGCGGAGCCTCGGTCGGCGCGTCGCTGGAACACAGGAGCAGGTAAGTGAGTGTTTATTAAAAGCCAGCAGCTACACTTTTTGTAGCTGCTGACTTTTAATAAACACAATTTTGGGCTGGAACACCCCTTTAAGGACAGGTGGTTGAGTTTCCTCACTTTTTGCTATAATAAATATCCCCAAAAATGTTTTAAAAAAACTAATTTCTTCATCAGTTTAGGTCAATATGTATTCTTCTACATATTTTTGTTAAAAATCGCAATAAGCGTATATTGATTGGTTTGCACAAAAGTTATAGCGTCTACAACCGATGAGAAAGATTTATGGCATTTTTATATATATTTTTTTTTTACTAGTAATGGCAGTGATCTGTGTTTTTTTTTTTTTTTGCAGTATTGCGACATTGGGGCGGACAGATCGTACACTTTTGACACATTTTTGGGACCATTGATATTTATAGAGCGATCAGTGCTATAAAAATGCACTGATTACTGTAAAAATGTCACTAGTAAGGGGTTAACACTAGGGGACGATCAAAGGGTTAAGTGTGTGTTCCCTAACTGTGTTCTAACTGTGTGGGGATGGGACTAACTAGGAGAGATGACAGATCGATGTGTCTACTTCGTAGAAACACACGATCTGTCTCCTGTTTACACACTCAAATCCCTGTGCTCACGATCGCGTGCGGCCGGCAGCGAATGCCCCCACCAGCCACACGCATCGGAATTTCCCACTGTGCAGCGTGCACAATCTGGTGGCTCTTCTGGACAAAGCCGTATTTATGCCGCAGTTCATCTGCGTGAGCCAGTCAGGAACCGGTTAGAAGCACATTGTTAACCCAATGCAATACTTTAACTAAGCATATACAAGGGAGCTGTAGTTATGGGACTAAATAAATACAAAAGTAAACAAAAAAACATGCAGTACAAGGCAGTATGAAAAATTACAGTGCAGAGCTCTGAAATGTATGGTATGGAGTAGCAGGTTGGTCAGCGAGCAGTGTGCAGTGGCAGGGCAGTTAGTGAGCAGTATTTAGTGACAGGACAGTCAGTGAGCAGTATGTAGTGATCAGTCAGTCAGTCAGTGAGCCGTGTGTAGAGTCACGGCAGTTAGTGAATAATATGTGTGGACAGGGCAGGGAGCTGCTCCCCAGCCATTTGTGTACAGTGCAACATCCAGGGTAGGGGCCCAAAGCAGCATACTGTAGATAGAGGGACTTCCTGCCTCCTCACTACCAAACAGACCTATTTTATTACTATCCTTAACACCTTATCATCTAGTCCCCATCAACTCCTCTCTACCTTCAACTCTCTTCTTCGTCTTCCACTGCCTCCACCCACTAACTCACTAACTGCCCAGAAGATCGCCAATCACAATTTGTGAGGAGATCTCCAATGTGCAAATACCTCCCCCACTCAACACCGCATGTCAACAGGTGCAATCAGTACATCTCTCATTCAACACTGCTACTATTGACAAGGTTGCTGTACTTCTTTCTAACGCCCACCTAACCACCTTCCCCTGAATTCTCTGTCAAAATCAAAGGCTCAACTATCAACCCATTCCTGCACGCCAAGGTTCTAGGTGTGATGCTGAACTCTAAACTATCCTTTCAGCCTCATTTCCATTCACTGACCAAAGCTTGCTGCATCAACCTCCACAACATCTCCAAGATACACCCCATCCTAACCAATGACACCACAATTCATCATTAATGCTGCTGCCAGGCTCACCCATCTTAAAAAAAAACACTCACTGTCTGCTACCCCTCTCTGCCAATCCCTCCACTGGTTCCTGCTCACCCAATCAATTAAATTCAAGATAATAACTGCTCTCTAGCTCCCTTGTCACCTCATCCCATGCCCGCCTCCAGGACTTCTCCAGAGCCTCTCCCATCCACTGGAACTCCTTACTCCAATCTGTCCGACTATCTCCTACTCTGTCCATTTTTGTAAGATCCCTGAAAACTCATCTCTTCAGAGAAGCCTATGTAGCCCCCACCTAACAACTGTGGGCCAGATTCTCAGCGGCGCTACGACGGAGTATCTCAGATACCCCGTCGTATCGCCGTTTTTTTTGCCTTGTATCTATGCGAGTGATTCCTAGAATCACTTTGGCATAGATACGCCTGAACATCCGACAAGTGTAATACCATTACACTTGCGGATCGTAGTTGTAATGACAACTTCGGCCACTAGGTGGCCTTTACGTTGTTTTCTCATTTGCCTATGCAAATGAGGCTACTACGCCTATTCCCAATCGCTTTTACGCTTCCCCGTCGTCGTGTACGTCATTTTCGTTCGCGTAAGGTTACCCCTGCTTCTATGAGGAGTAACCTTACAAAGTACCGTCGGATGCCATGTTAAGTATGGCGTCGGGTCAGCGTCGGCTTTTTCCGTCGCTTACGTAGTTTTACTAACTCGTTAGCGAATAGGGCATTGCGTAGTGACGATCACGTCGTTCTGACGACGGTTTCAACGGCGCTTTCCGACGTGAGCTGGAGCATGCGCACTGGGCTTTTTCCCCAGCCGGCGCATGCGCAGTTCGTTCGACGCGGGGGCGCGCTTCATTTAAATAGAAGCCGCCCCCTTTGAATTACGCGGGCTTACGCTGGGCCATTTTCGCTACGCCAACGCAAACTACGGAGCAAATGCTTAGAGAATACGGCACTTGCTCTAGTACGATGCGGCGGCATAGTGTAAATGGCTTACGCTACGCGGCTGGATTTCTTAGAGAATCTGGCCCTGTACATTTATTTTCAACATTAGCCCATCCCACACAGCTATTACCTTTTGTATCTCTTGTCTCTCCTTCTTAGATTGTAAGCTCTAATGGGCAGGGCTCCCTGATTCCTACTGTATTAAACTATATTGTAATTGTACTGTCCTTATGTTGTGCTGTGTAAACTGTCGGTGCTACACAAATCCTGTATAATAATAATAATAATAATACTCCACATGGTGGACAATGTTGTATGTTTTTAATTCAACAATTACATTTTTCACACACTCTTTTGTGTTTTATATACTTCAAACTGCTGCATTGTGTACATCATGCAGTACATTATGTATTCCATGTTACAGAACTGTAGTCACTGTTCTACTAATATTAAATAACAATAGAACATTAAGTACAGTGCCTCACCACTGCATACATAATATATAATATATTCTGTATTAGACATGTGCACACTGAAATATTGTGTTTCGGAATTTCGTTTGAAAAATGTATGTATTTAGTTACTCCTGAAATTCATGTTTATCTATTTTGTTTCGTTAAAAAATGCATTCGTCCAAAAATCCAAATTAATTAGGGTCAAATCTGTCAATTGAAGGCTTATGGTATCTGTCGAATGTTCTAAGAAGATTCGACAAAGCAGCTAAACTGTACAACGCCGTAATTGTACATTTCTGGGCAAATTCTCGCCCCGCAAGCTATAGTAGAATTCTAATGTTGTATGACTAGTAATAATTATATTTATTATTATTATTACTAGTCAAACAACATTAGAATTCTACTTGAAAGCAGCACACCTTAAAGCACAGTAATGCATTAAACTAACACATGGGTCTTAACAGGGACCTTAGAGATATGAGTTTTGTAAGTTGCATTATCAAAAAAATATTGGCCAAATTAAAACTCATTTGGATGTTTTTGGGACGTTTTTGGTACTCCTTGATTTGTAAATTACCTTCTTCTTTCAACTTTGCTTACTGTATATTGATCTATGTCTATTTGCCTCAATCTACTTGAAAAGCCACTATGCTTGTACATTACTAAAATGCTAGTCTTTTGGTTTTCTCTGTCTTGTGAACTTGTAACAAAAACTCACTAAAAAGAAAATATGCAAAAAAATAAAAGAATAACAAAACAGAATAACATAGCAAGCTCCTGTTCTATGTGTAAAAATGTAATATCCATCCCGAACAAGCCTGAAGCAAATGCATATCACAGAAATACCAAGGAAAAGCCAGGAGGATGTTTTTCTAGCACTTTTTTGGTGACTGTTGGTGGCAAGCACAGTTGAGAGAGAGATAATTGTTTCTTTCAAGAATAATTGTGCATTCCTACTGTTTTCTGCATCTGTTTCCATTCCTCTAACGTCCCAGTCCCAATTTTGCAAAAAAAAAAGTAAAATATGAAGGACAAGGCTAAAGATGACCACGTGAACAAGCATTAACAGCTGTGGACGGTTCATGAAATTCAGTAATAAATAAAACATAGGAACAGCTGCTTATCTATGTCTGCAGTTTGTTTTTGAATGCTCTTTTTGTCAGATAATCCCTTACTGATTTCACAGGAGGCTGTGTTGCCTTTGTCCAAAACGAAGTTCTGTTATCTCTAAAACTTTGTGTGGATTATTGACATGTAGGGCTGGTGAACAGTGTTATATACTGAAATTACAGTTCCTGATTGCTAAAAATGACATACAAAAAAAATGTAATCACTAGATTAAAGGCACATTTTTCCTTCCAATGGAGCACTAAAGGCATCTCCTATTTAGGTGTAACGATTCCCTCAAATCTATCGCAACTTTATGCCCTCAATTATCTCCCTCTTCCGGCCCAGCTTTGGAGGGAATTGGATGCCTGGAATTCTTCCCTAATACCTTGATTTGGTCGTATTAACACATTGAAAATGGACACACTTCCTAAATTACTCTATCTGTTCCAAACTATACCCATTTCTGTCCCCAAACGTTTTTCTCCTCTCTATGCTCCATGTCCATACGTTTTATTTGGCACCACGGCAAGTTTCGCATCCGTCATACTCTACTCACATACCCCAAGACTCCAAGACTCGAGGAGGGGTGGGTTTACCCGACTTTGAGTTATACCATAGGGCTGCATTATTATCCAGATATTGGAATGGTTCCCTCGTCCCTTCCTTAAAGCGTCCACCATGATAGAACAGGACTTATCCATTTATGACCTACGGGCTTTACTTTGGGGTTATAAACATCACCTACAGTTAGTTTCTCATGCTTCTCCATTGACAAAAGCTGCTCTACAGCTGTGGTACTTTCCTTACTGTCCACTGATCCATCACCGCTTACATCCCTCTTCGACCACCCCGGACTGCCTCAGGGACTGGGTTCATACACGGTAGGCCCATACTCCCGCCCTGCCTGGCCCATAGCGAGCTCATTTGTACATCCCACTTCCGGCTCCCCTGTACTGCCTAGGGACCATCGTAATTGGCTCATGACCCTGCGCTTATCCTCCTTTTGTTCTGACCTATTCTCTTCGTCCCAGACTCACAGACCCCTAACAGATTTCGAGCAACTGTGTTCTCTCTCAGAAACCCCAAGACACTTGCTCTCCTCTTTATATACATTACTGCACGCACTGATACATAATCAACTTCCCTCCTACACAAATAAGTGGTCCACGGATCTGGAAAAGGAATTCCGTACAACGGATTGGCAGAAATCATACTACTTCACACACAAGTCCTCTATCTCCTGTTACTCTCAGGAGAAAAACTTTAAACTTCTCTCTCGATGGTACAGGGACCCTCTCTCTCTACATACCCCCGATATGTTGGAGATGCGGCTCAGTAGACGGTAACTACATCCATATTTAATGGACATGTCCGGCCGTTCAGCCCCTTTGGTCTCAGGTCTTTGCCATATATAGTAAGCTCTATGATCGACCCCTAACACCCTCACCGGAAATAGCCTTACTGTCTATGTTACCTGGTTCCATAGCATCACAGAAGAGCACCTTGCTACGTTTCTTTCTATCGGCCACACGACAGCTTATCCCCCTATTTTGGAAATCTACCTCTACCCCTCCATTATCTATATGGGTCTCCTTGGTTAATGATATCATGCGAATGGAGGAGATGTTAGCCCTAGATTCTGACACCTACGATAAATTCAGATCCCTATGGCTTTTATGGATTAATTACTCTTCCTCTGATTCCTTAAAGACATTGCTGGCACCTCAAGTTCAACCCTAATACTCGATCCACATACTCTTTGCACAACTGGGACGTCATGGCCCGCTCGGTTCTCGGTTCTTCCCCCTCCGCCACCCATCTTTCTCCTCCTTTTCCTCTCTTCTTTCTTACTTTTTCTCCTTCTCTCTTTTATAATAATCAGTTGTAGTTCTACTACTTTATGTTTTCTCAGTCTTCATTGTTTCTCCGTACCACACACTGTTAACAACCCAATATAGGAAACGAACTCATTAGACTCACGTTGAGTTCCCATTGTACTGAATTTCAGATAGTATTAATTAACATGTTTCATCCTATCCTGTAGAAATCTGATGATTACGTGTGTTGTATATTTTTATTTTATTTTATAATACTGAAAATAATAAAGACATATCTCTAAAAATTACATACATACTGTACTTTTATATTCAAAGGTTTGTCTTGATAATCCTGGCTATATATTCAATTAGATTAGATAGAACAACTATGGGGCAGATTCACAAAGACGTAATATTCCGCTGCGTAATCGAAATACGGTACGCTGCCGTATTTCACCAGACTCTACACCGAATTCAGGTAGTTTTTTTGCGCGTACGCTATTGTGTCGTATTTTTTTTTCCGCCGCGCAATCGAAATACGTGATTAGGGGGCGTGAAGCATTTAAATTAAGCGCGTCCCCGCGACGATCGAACTGCGCATGCTCTGTTCAGGAATTTCCCGCCGTGCATTGCGCGAAATCACGTCGTGACGTCATTCGTTGTTTGAGTAGCGGCGTTTACGAACATTCCTATTCCCGGACGACTTACGTTAAAAATAATAAAAGACATCGGAAAACGTTGAAATTCGACGCGGGAACGACGGCCATACTTAACATGGGCTGTCTAATATTAGACCAGCAAAAAGCTGGTATAGTGAAACGGAAAAAAAAGATGACTAAAGGTGCCGTAAGAGATTGCGTTGAAAGTGCGAAATTTTGTGGATTGCAGGCAAAAGCTCATTAGCATACCCTGACGGCGAAAAACAACAGGAAGTCCGCCCAGTGGCCGCAATTTTCTGGCAGCGTAGATCTGAAGGCGTACTAACACGTAATACAGTCGAAATGAAGCCCGCAGGTGTCTTTTCATGGTTTGAGGATTTCGACTAGCGTAAAAACGCCCGTAAGTCGAAATTACTCCAGTCTAACAACATTTACACAGGCGTAATCGCTTTGTGAATCTAGGCCTATGTTTTTTGTTGAGGAAAAAAACCTTTTGGTGATCAATGAACATTCCAATGATTTTCACAAACATTGTTGTAGATTCCTACCTATTTCTGCTCTGAAGAAAAGGTTATTTGTTCCACTATGTCCTTTGGATCTTTATTTTTAATTAGAGTGACTGCTTTATTAAAGTTACACTTTTCATATAGTCCTGAGAAAAGCTGTAGGGTCTGCATACCATTAGGTGTATTTTACCTTTTGTAGAGTATTTCATTAAAAATAAAATTTGTGTTTGAGAGAGTGCCTAAATTTTCACTTGTATCTTTAATGTCGACTTCTGAAAAAGCCAGTGAGCCAAACACACAAGCAGGAAATTATATTTCTAGGGACGTTCCTAACACCAACTGGGTAAAGAATGCCTCAAGGCTGACATATTGCATTGAATTTGACAGAAAATTACATTGACTGCAGATTGAAAAGGAAAAATTATTTTTAATTATCTTAAATTACAATATGACTTGAGCTGCATTTGTATGTGCTATACTATTTTTTTTTTTCTTAGCTAGAATCTTTTTCACAAAAGTGAAGTTGCCCTTTACGTAAAACTGTTTTTCTGGTGTGGCTCTGCAAGAAATATTGACTTTTCATTGTTAACCTCATGCTCATTTTCTCACCAAACCTCTAGTCTAAATAATATGTTTGACAGATTCTATAGAATGATGCAGCCATAGAAGTCAGAACTTCTGAACTATAAACTTTCTCTGGGTCCACGACCTAGATAGATCAGCAGTGACAGCCTAAGCATTACTCTAAAAACATGTTTCTTTTATGTGCTTTGCCTGTTTTCTTAAAAAGTATAGTCATGCAAATTTGTATTTAAAATGTTCATACATGTACCGTATTTATCTGGGTATAGCGCACACCGGTGTATAGCGTGCACCCCAAGTCTAGAAGGGAAATTTCAGGATTTTTTTTTATTACTTACAGTTTGAATTTGTCTGGTCCGGCGTCCGTCTGTGGCCTTGGTGGTGTCCTTCCCGATTCTCCCGTGCTGTCTCTGAGCGCCGCCGCCGACATATACCGAGAGCAGTACGCTCGGGTACACTCGGCTAGGCTCAGCCACACTTGGCTCCTCTCGAATAAAGGCTAGGAGGCCGCACAGGGCATGACCGTGAGCGGAGCCGAGCGTGGCCGAGCCCAGCGGAGTGTACCTGAGTGTAGTGCGCTCGGTATATGTCGGCGGCGGCGCTCAGAGACAGGCGTAAAACACGCACCCACAATTTTCCCCTGATTTTAAGGGGAAAAAAGTGTGCTTTATACGCAGATAAATACGGTAATTATGCAATATTTGAATATTTGGGAAAAATACAACTTTAACCCGTTGTCATAAACCAATGTTACTAAACGTTAATGATATGGAACTAATTGTTCCCTTCTGCTTTCACATCTTCATGCGCCAGAAAACCATTAAGCAGCCAACTTTAGCATGTGGTTGATTCACTATAAATGAAGTACCCATGTAAATGCTTACCAAGTACCCCTTTGTGTGCTTAACATTATTTCAAGTATTTCAAATGTGTGTGTATATTGCAAGTAGCCCCTAAATGAATACATACTCTAATATATATTATGTTTTCTGAACAATAACTTGTGTTAAAAAAACTCATACATATGTATCATTAAATGTGAAACTCTGCTTCACAGTGTATTTAGCCTTCTAACCTTAATATCTTGTTTATAAAAGATCCACAAGGTGGTATGATTTTAATGCATTACAGTAGACCTATATTAAGGGACATATTCCAAATTGTCCTGCTCGCTGCCACGTTGAATCGATATTGTCATTGTTTTATGAGTTGATGACCTAGCTGTGTGCTTGTGTAAAACCAAAAACAGCCTAGCAACCAAGACCAGATTTCCATCATGGACCCTTGAAGGTTTGTCGTCCAAAGTAACACCCTTCTGCTGGGATAATTTGTCTTATAAGGTGCAATCACTTGTTTTACTGGTACTAACTCGGCTGAGTAAATTATGAAAACATATAAATACGTTTTACCACTTAAGACCCAGACCAAAATGCAGGTAAAGGACCTTGCCCCTTTTTGCGATTCGGCACTGCGTCGATTTAACTGACTTTAACTTGCGCGGTCGTGCGACGTGGCTCCCAAACAAAATTGGCGTCCTTTTTTCCCCACAAATAGAGCTTTCTTTTGGTGGTATTTGATCACCTCTGCGGTTTTTATTTTTTGCGCTATAAACAAAAATAGAGCGACAATTTAAAAAAAAATGCAATATTTTTTACTTTTTGCTATAATAAATATCCCCCAAAAATATATAAAAAAACATTTTTTTCCTCAGTTTAGGCCGATACGTATTCTTCTACGTATTTTTGGTAAAAAAAATCGCAATAAGCGTTTATTGGTTGGTTTTCGCAAAATTTATAGCGTTTACAAAATAAGGGATAGTTTTATTGCATTTTTATTAATTATTATTTTTTTTACTACTAATAGCGGCGATCAGCGATTTTTTTCGTGACTGCGACAATATGGCGGACACTTCGGACAATTTTGACACATTTTTGGGACAATTGTCATTTTCACAGCAAAAAATGCATTTAAATTGCATTGTTTACTGTGGAAATGACAGTTGCAGTTTGGGAGTTAACCACGGGTGGCGCTGTAGGGGATGTGTGACCTATGGGTTGTGTTTACAACTGTAGGGGGGTGTGGCTGTAGGTGTGACGTCATCGATCGCGTCCCCCTATTACAGGGATGACGCGATCGATGCTACGGCCACAGAGAAGCACGGGGAAGCCGTGTGTACACACGGCTCTCCCCGTTCTTCCGCTCCAGGGACGGATCGCCGCACTGCAGCGGCGATCGGGTCCGCGAATCCCGCGGTCCCGGTCCTGGAGCTTCGGACCGACGGCTGGGTACTAAAATCAACGTATATATACGTTGATGTGCCCAGCCGTGCCATTCTGCCGACGTAAATGTGCAGTAGGCAGTCCTTAAGTGGTTAATGAACTAATTGTACTTTGGTCATAATAGGTGTAACTTTTGAAGAAAAAGCCACCTTTCTGCATCTTCTACCTATAGACCCTGGCATACTCATATACCAGTTCCCACTAGGGTTGTCCCGATACCACTTTTTTAGTACAAGTACCGATACTTTTTTTTCAAGTAGTCGCCGATACCAAATACCGATACTTTTTTTAAATGTGTCCCCAAATGCAGCCATGTCCCCCACATTTGCAGCCATTTTCCCCCCAGCCATGTCCCCCACATATGCAGCCATGTCCCCCACATATGCAGCCATGTCCCTCCAGCCATGTCCCCCATACCTAGCCGCCAAAAGCCGCCGCACGGAGAACATCACAGCATTCATTTGAATAGCTGTTTTGCCCGCGCATAGACACTCCCCCTTGCTCGGGATTGGACAGATCACGATCACCCATCCAATCCCGAGCAAGGGGTAGTGTCTATACGCAGCGGGAACACTACAGCTATTCAAATTAAAGCTGTGATGTTCCCGCACGCTATTTAACCCATGCGGCGGTGGCTTTCGATGCGGCGGCTTTCGATGCAGCGGCGGAGGGGGGGGGGAGTATTCTATTTAGGTATCGGGGGTATTTGCGGGAGTACTTGTATCTTGGTATCGGGACAACCCTAGTTCCCACACTTCAAGTTTACTTTTATTTACACAGCTAATACATCCTAACATTTCCAAAGCAGAAGAATTAAGTTCTGCCAAGCCAAAAAGGGGCATTATTCCAAATAACACATGAAATAACACATTAGCGGTGTCAGATCAATGCCAGGAAGCATGGATAATTAACACCTATAATTAATGGTCTGCTATGTGAACAGCTATTACTTTTTCTAAAGCAGCAAGACATATTACTAAGTTTTTTTTAAACATCCACCAACTAAAGGAAACAAATTTCACATATTAGCAAATAATATTAGAAAATAAAATTGATTGACCTACGTGGCATGTCCTGTTGAGTAAACTATGTTCTGGAGAAAGTAGATTTTATTCAGCATTATTCACTAGGCTATATAAGGACTCTTGCTTTATTTATTTTATTTATTACAGGTAGTTATGTATACAGCCCTGTGGATTTTATATTATTATATATTGTACATTTACATCAGTCCCTGCCCTCAAGGAGCTTACAATCTAAGGTCCCAAACACACATTCATACATACACATACTATGGCCAGTTTAGATAGGAGCCAATTAACCAACATCATATCTTTGGAGTGTGGGAGGAAACCGGTGTACCCAGAGGAAACCCACACAGGCACAGGCAGAACATGCAAACTCCAGGCAGGTAGTGCCATGGTTGAAATTTGAACCGATGACCCTAGTGCTGGTCTGCTGAAGTTAGAGGACTCCCGTATCTGTGCAGTACCCCTGAAGGCTTTCCTAACCTTAGTTATACAATAGTACTATCCTGGGCATCAGTTTAAGTTATAAAGCAACACGCAGAGGTCCATTACCAATTGTGGTTGAATGTCACATGTAGCATATCCTGTCCCCCTCTCTCTCCTTCATACTTGCCGAGTTGCTGTTGAAAACTGGACCATCTGACACAGTGTTTAGACCTCATGTACTCAAATGTGAAAGTGGTGCATCAGGGGATGGCACTGAATGCACAGGTAAATACCAGTACAGAAGCCATCAATGTTTCCCTGCGCACAGCTGCATACTGCTAGTCACTTGAATTTATGGCTGTATGTAGTAGGCATGGCTCCCCGGATGCCAGAAAGTGATAGAAATGTTATGCATTAAAGTGGTTGTAAACCTCAGTCATGGAATCTTCGCAAAGCACATATATCTGTAGGGCCAGATTCTCAGAGGCGCTACGCCTGCGTAAATGGATATGTGCGGCGTAATTGTAAATGGATATGCGCGGTGATGTGCCGCAAAACACAGAACCACATACGCCAGAAAATCTTTTTCGTCTGAGCGGCGAAAATGCTTTAAGCTAGCGCGGCGTAGGCGCATAGTTACGCATCGCGCATATTCAGCTCCCATTGAATTAGCATGCAAATATGCAAATGAGGGAGATGCGCGGATTCCCGAAACTACGTGCGTTCGGTGTAGGCTACGCGTGGTGCGCGTAACACAAAAGCCTTGAGTAAACATACCCCTCATAAAAGCACGGGTAACTTTGCTCAAGACCGTGTGCAAGTCAGCTGGAGAGCAACTACAGCAGCACCATAACGGACGAGCTGAGCAATCACACTTACTGGACAACACATTCGTATGCCAACATGCCAGGGGCAGCCATGGTCTTATCACTACTAATGTATGCAGAGGAAGAGGAGCATAGAAGGAGGAGGAGGAGGAGGGGGGCATGTGAGAGGATCTACCGAGCGCGCATGAGCCTCTTTGGCATGGGTGAGGAGGAGGTATATCGCATCTTCAGATTCACCCCTGCTGCCATCCTGGAACTAACCACAGCCCTGCAGGATGACATCACCAGCCCAACACACCGCTCACATGCACTGCAGCCACTGGTGAAGGTACTGGCAACACTCCATTTCCTGGCCAGTGGATCATTCCAGCGTACAAGTGGAGTTGTGGCTGGGATGTCACAAACCAGCATAAGCAGATGTCTGCACCAGGTTATCCCCGCAATCCTCAGACGCATGTCCCACCACATCATCAGACCAACACTGAGGACCTGCGGCAGAAGGCAATGACAGATTTCTACAGACTTGGCAGATTCCCACGCACCATCGGGGCCATTGATTGCACACATGTGGCACTACAGCCCCCCTGTGCCACAGAGCACATTTACCGCAATCGGAAGCACTGGCATTCCATCAACGTACAGGTGATAGCTGATGCCAAATACCTCATATGGCACGTCCGTGCCAAAGACCCCGGATCCAGCCATGACAGCTACATATACCGTCAAAGCACCATCCCAGCAGATTTTGAGCAGAACATGTATGGAGACAGCTGGCTGGTTGGTGAGTGACATGGGTGGCAGGCATGACTGTCCCCCCCATGATGCACACATCACAAGGGGCACATGCATGACTAACATCCTCCTGTCTTTTCACTTCCAGGTGATGCGGCATATGTACTTGGACTCCATCTCATGACTCCTTTCCGGAATCCCCAAACCCCAAGAGAGAGAAGATACAATGAAGCACACATCAAAACCTGTGCAGTGGTTGAGCGCACATTTGGCCTCCTGAAGTCCCGTTTCCTATGCCTGTATAAGTCCGGGGGGGCCCTGTTGTATTCCCCAAACTTTGTGGGTCAGATCATTGGTGCATGTTGCATTCTGCACAACTTTGCCATGAGAAAGGGCTTGCAGATTGCCCTACGTGATGACAATGCACACGCGTACACCACTGTGGTCCCTAGCATGTAGGACTTGGGAGCAGCACTGCCGCGTCAAGGCCCCAATGATGTTGCTGTCCATTCATACACCATTCACACAGCCGTGGGGATAACTTCTCCCCAACGGCCGAGGGTGACATCCCTTACTGGCAGGAGTGCCACCCCCACATTCACACACCATTCACACTGCACCGTGTGCAGTATCAAAAAACAAAACAAAAGCTCTTCACCAGAGCATAAAAAAAAAAATCAAAAGCTCTTCACCAGAGCATAAAAAAAAAATCAAAAGCTCTTCACCAGAGCAATACATAAAATCAAAAGCTCTTCACCAGAGCATTAAAAAAAATCAAAAGCTCTTCACCAGAGCAAAATATCCAAATAAAATAATTACTGGGCCTGGCGTGGGCTCCGCCTGGTGCCACGGCTCCTGCCCCTCACTTGCCTGGGGGCAGCCACAGGTGGGGGGGGTTTCAGGTTGAGGAGAAGCATCCCCATGTCCCTCCCTGGCTGCCTGAATGCCCTCCAAGGCGACCACAATGCGTGTCAGCACAGCCGTCTGGTCCTGGACAGCAACCTGCAGACCTTTGACCTCCCCCACAAGGTCGGAGGTGGTTTCCTGCAGCTCCCCCAGGCTGGTGATTGTCGCTGCACTGTTGCCAGCGACATCAAGGATGGCATCCGTAATGGCATCCGAGGAGGCCATGCTGTCGGCAAGGCGCCTCATCTCCCCAACGACCTTCGGAAAGGTGACGATTTTGCTGGTCCTGCTGCCTGGCCAGCTGTTCAGGCAGGACCTTGGGAACACCCCTTGTCTTGCAAGTCGCCTTCCGGGGAGTGGCAGGGGACCTGGCATAAGGGGAGGATGTTGAGGGGCCGAAGATGAGGGGGGTGGAAACAGAGGGACTGGAGAGGTTGGGGGTGGACACTGAGGGGCTGGAAAAGATGGGGGGATGGCTTGGGCTGGTCCGGGCAACCCATGGTCCTCCTCCAAAACCAGGTAGAGCTCCTGGTCCTGGTCAACAACCTCCTCCACAACCGCCTCCTCCGTAGAGGTGTGCCCTGATTCCTCCAACAAGTCCTCTTCCAGGGGGGCAGCCAGAGGGACTGGATGTTCGAGGGATGTCTCCGGACGGGCCCTGGCAGCCACAGATGGCCCCGCTCCCTCCTGCACATCTGTGAATGACACAAAAGATGCACATGTTGGTGGACCCACACACTTGGCGCATGTTCCCTTCCACCCCCACACATGCTACACAACAGAGAGTATATGAAACACACTTACCTGTCCTCAGGGCTGGCACAACAGACTCATAGCCCCCAACTCCCTCAACCTGCTCCCTCTGCAGGCAGCGGGCGACCACCTTCTCCTCCTCAGTCAGGCGGATGGTACAGGGTGGGCCCCCGCCAGTGCCCCTGGCATGCCGACTCATTCCAGACAGCTTGCCCTTGACCAGACGCCGCAGGTCATTCATCTTTTTTTGAATATCCTGCGGTGTCCGGATCTCATGTGAGAGGGCATTAACCTGGCAAGCCACCTTCATGAGGATTTCATCCCTCCGGGACTTGCTGGTCCGGGCACTGTCAGCACCATGGAGCCTGGAATCGTACTTCTCCATGGCCGCGATGACAATGGCCCTCTCCTCTGGGGAGACATTTTTCTTCCTCCTCTCCTTCCCAATAGAAGCCATGGTACAGCACAACGTTTTCCCGTGACAATCCAACAAATGGGAGACTTTTGCGCTGCACGGCGCATGTGTGGGCACATTATATACCCAGCGCCGGCGAATCGTAGGGAGGCTTTGTGAATGCGCAGAAGGCATCCACGTCACGGCGCGGGTCAACCACGTCACGGCGCGGGTCATCAACGTCACTGCGCATGCTCCGTTCGTCCCGGCCTTCATTTGCATGGGGTCACGCTTCATTAGAATGCAACACGCCCACTTCCCTCCTACTTTGGAGTTGCGCCGGATTACGCCGATGAATTTCCACTACGCAGGCGCATCTTGGAGCGCATTTGCTTAGGGAATACGGTACTTGACACTCCGCGTTACGTCGGCGTAGTGCATCTGAGATGCGCTACGCCTGCATAATTATGCGCGCATCTACGAGAATCTGGCCTGTAGTGTTTACTTATCTTTCTCCAAAGTTCTAAGTGTTGTTTCTCTCTGAAGCTTTGTTTCTCTGTTATCAGTATGAGTCACTTCTGAGAAGTTTACTTGACACAGGTGATAAATGGTGGGGGGGAACTTAGCAGACAGCTTGTCTATTCAAAACACAGTTGCTCTGCTGTGTGAAGGGGGGGCCTTTCCTCCAATCAGCTCTCACACACTGTTACTGCAGCCTCCCACCACCTCCTCTGTACGCCTAACCGATGAAGAAAGATTTTAACACTTTTCTGCCCTTATGAAAGGGTAAGAGAAGACTTCAAATAAACAAGTAAAACCAATGTAGGATGATTTGATATCATCTGAAGCTGTTCATGTTACTGGGTATATGTGAGGGTTTACAACCACGTTAACACACAGGCGCTGCTAGGCATTTAAGCGCATTTAGTCAGGTAAAGGAAATATCTTGTTACAATGGCATCTAAAAATTGGTGGGATATATTAGGCAGCAAGTGTACATGTTGTCCATGAATATGATGAGGTGAAAGCAGAAAAAAGTGGGCATTGCAGTACTGTATGTTGTGTATGGGGCTGTGAAGCCCAAGGTGACCCATGTCCACAGCCAAAAGCTTCTACAATGGCCTGGTCTGAAGAATCATTTTTTTTTCATATCATGTGGATGGCCGGGTGTCTGAGCGTCACTTATCTAGGAAAGAGATGCCACCAGGATGCAGGAAATAAAGACAAGTTGGTAGCGGCAGTGTGATGGTTTGGGTAATGTTCTGCTGGGAAACCTTGGGAACCCCACGCCATTTTTTATTTTATTTTGGTGCAGGGTTCCCGTTAAAATCCATACCAGACCTGAAGGGTCTGGTATGGATTTTTGGGGGGAACCCTGCGCCATTTTTTTTTACAAAATGGTACAGGGTTCCCCTTAATATCCATACCAGACTTGAAGGGCCTCATATGGAACACGCATTTTTTTTATTTTGGTTCAGGGTTCCCCTTAATATTCATACCAGACCCAAGGGGCCTAGTAATGGACTAAGGGGGAACCCATGCTCTTTTTTTTTCAATGACTTTTATCTGTATTTCCGGGACCCAACAATTCATTATAGCTGTGAGTAGTTTTAAATTGCTTTTTTCCCTTTAGAAGTTTCATTTTGTGCAGGGACTTTTCTAAGCAGGGAAGTATGCTCTAGTTTACAGGCATACTATAGACACCCCAAATTTAAAGGAATATTTCACTTTTATTGTTTCACTTTAAGCATTATTAAAATCACTGCTTCTGAAAAAAATTATGTTTTTAAAACTTTTTTTGCATTGATACATGTCCCCTGGGGCAGGACCCAGGTCCCCAAACACTTTTTTTTTAACAAAAACTTGCATATTAGCCTTTAAAATTAGCACTTTTGATTTTTCATGTTCGTGTCCCATAGACTTTAACGGTGTTCGCGTGTTCGAACTAATTTTTTGCCTGTTCGCATGTTCTGCTGCGAACCGAACCGGGGGGTGTTCAGCTCATCTCTAATAATATATATATTAATACACTGCCTGCTTTCACTGAATATAGAGTAAACACTCAATATAAAGTCTATGGGCCAGATTCAGGTAGATCAGAGCATCTTTGCTCTGGAGTAACGCATCTCATTTGCGTTACGCTGCTGAAATTTTAGGAGCAAGTGCTGTTATTCAGGAAGCACTTGCTCCTAAAGTTGCGGCAGCGCATCGCAAATGAGCCGGCGGAATTCAAATTGGGCGGGTACGGGGCGTGTAGTATTCTAACTAAGCGCGATCCCGCCGCCAACGTACTGCGCATGCGTCGAGTGTCCAAACATCCCCGTGCGCATGCTCCAAATTCTGTGAATGAACGTCAATGACGTCACATTCCCATTCATGAACTTTTTACGCAAGCGACGTGTTTTTTTTTTTTCCCGACGCGATGACGACGCCTATACCTAACATAGGATATTCCAACCCCATGTAGGTATATCTATGCGCCGCGTATCCCGTCCGGAAACGTCGTACCGTCATTGCGTCGCGCCGGAATTCGATCGTGAATTGCCGATTTCCGCTCATTAACATATTTTTTGAGCGTAAATCGGCGGGAACGCCCCCGGCGCCATTTTTAAGTTGAAGTAACGATGCGATGGCGAAACTCAGTTACGCTGCTCGCATCGGAGCTTCAACCCGGCGTTTCTTGTTTTCTGGTTACAGAAAACAGAAACGCCGGCTCAAAGTCACAGTTAGGCTGGCGGATCACTGGAACCGCCAGCCTAACTGTTCCTGAATCTGGCCCTATGCTAAATGCAGAGTATAATATATATATATATATATATATATATATATATATATATATATATATACACTGCCACTAACTAAATAACCTGCCTGCTTAATGGCCCTCTCAGCAGAGCACGCTCTGATTGGCCAAAGCATGTACTTAACCTGCATGCTTTGGCCAATCAATCATCATACAGCAATGCACTGTGATCTCGCAATACATTATGGGGTGTTCGGCTGCGTTTAAATTTACCGCAAACGCCCCATATGTTCAGTTTTAGAACAAACGAACACCCAATGTTTGAGTCGAACTTACATTCGACTCAAACCGCTGGCTCATCCCTAGTGAGCAGCATGCTGACTTACAACCAACAACACAATATGAAATGTTTTACTTTACTGTACTGTAGGGAATATCATAAATATAATGTTAGGGTGCATTTTTTCAAACAAGGTCTGATTTAACCAAAGTACGTTGCAATTTTCTAACAGTAACTCAGGTAACATATCCAAACATTGATACCTATATATCACTTGGTAAAACTGAACACACTTCTGCCAATATGCCAAACATTGCCATTTTTGTGCAATCACATTTGCTTTGCAGAAGTGCCACTCATATCTGAATACCACATCAAATTAAATTTCCTTGAGAGGTTACAGACACTTATTGCAATCAATTTTTATAACTTTTTTTTTTTTTTATCTAATCAAGGTTGTTCTATCATTTTTACACATAGAATGGATGTGGAATGGATAATGTTATTTTGTAGTGTATAAAGCTCTTACAATTAAAACATGTAGAATATTAAGAAATAAAATATTCTTGAAACTTCACACTTTTAATTACAACTTCACTTTAGCACAGTTATATTTTAACTCCACTTTTGTTGAAATGTTATTATATATAGCGATTAATGTACATTGCAAGGAATTTAACAAACTTTGTAGTAGTGATGAATTTGTTGCTGTTCTTAAAGGAAAAGTTCACCTTTCATAACATGTTACATGGTACACCCATATTCGGGGTGTAATATGTTATGAATGCCCCGGCTCCCGCACCTCTCCAATTCCCACTGCTCCAGCTAGCAGGGGTTCTTCTCCAACCGCTAGCTGTCAAACTTTTCCGGTGGACATGGCGGGTGACAGATCGCATCAGAGCGCAGCCCTGGGGCGAGATCCTGGGAGAAAATCATATAAGCAATAGTGCTCCCGCCCGGCCATAATATTACAAAATGACAGATGGCAAAGTATAAAAAACCTTGCATGCTGAACAATACCCTGTCCCTGTGAATGCTGCTATCTACTCTGCTCACCTGTGCCCAGAAATTCTGCATGCTAAATAGTACCCAGTATACTGTGTAAACCCTTACTTGTCCCTGGATATCCTGTAGGCCGTACAGTTTCCAGTCCCCTGGGACCCTGACAACATACAGTATTTTTGGTGGACTAATTGTTGTCAGCCCTTCCCATTGTAAACTACTTAACCACTCCTACTCTCAGATCTCTACAACATAAAGGGTAATCATTCAGTAGGCCATGAAAAAAAAATGGGCGTCCTTGTTTCCCAAAGATACAATAGATCTTTCTTTTGGTGGTATTCGATCACCTCTGCGTTTTTTATTTTTTTTGTGCTATAAACAAGAATAGAGCGACAATTTTGAAAAATAAAAGCAATATTTTTTTACTTTTTGCTATAATAAATAACCCCCTTTTGGTGCTATTTTGGGACCATTCACATTCAGTGATCAGTGCTATACAAATGCACTGATTACTGTATAAATGTGACTGGCAGGGAAGGGGTTAACCACTAGGGGGCTAGGAAGGGGTTGAGTGTATCCTGAGGGGGTTCTAACTGTGTGTGTGGGCGAGACTTATTGTGACATGACACTGATCGCTGCTCCCGATGAGAGGGAGCAGACGATCAGTGTCCTGTCACTAGGCAGAACAGGGAGATTCCTTGTTTACATTGGCATCTCCCCGTTCTGCAGGTCCATGACACGATCGCGGGACACCAGCAGACATCGAGTCCACAGGGCCTGCGAGCACGATCACCGAGCTCGAGGCAGGGGAGCGCGTGCCCACACGGCGGAAAATTGAAAGTGACGTACCTGTACATCCATTTGCATGTCCGTGCCATTCTGCCGATGTAAAAGTGCGTGCCTTGGTCGGCAAGTGGTTAACTTCACTTGAAACAAAGGGGTTGTAATGTAAAAAAAAGTGTTTTTACCTTAATGCATTCCTTGCATTAAGGTAAAAAATGTTTTGGTCTCAGCACTGTGCTATTGGCTCTCAGTGCTGTCAATCAAAGCCAGTGACGATGAAGCAGGGAGGTGGGGCCAAGTCCCTCTGTCAGTGTCAATGGATGCAGCAGAGGTAGTCGAGTGTAAGCACGCATGAACTGAACATAGAGGAGGGGCCAGGAGCGCCGGCGAGGGACCTGAAAAGAGGAGATTCCCATCTGCTCTGTGTGATTTAAATGCACAGAGTAGGTGTCGGCATATGTAAATGACGTTCAAACCCCACATGTGAGGTATGGCTGTGAACGTTAGTGCACTAGATCTAGCACAAGACCTCCTCTGTAACTCTAAACTAGTAACCTGTAAAAAAAAAAATCAAGCGTAGCCTATGGAGATTTTTAAGTAGCAAAGTTTGGCACATTCCACAAGTGTGTGCAATTTTAAAGGGTGACACATTAGGCATCTATTTACTCAGCATAACATCATTTTTCACATTGTTAAAAAGAAATGGGCATACTTACACAAATACTTTGTGACATAAAAATTGCAATGACCGCCATTTTATTCCCTAGGGTCTCTGCTAAATATATATATTAGGGCTGTTACTGATCAAAATTTTTGTGTTCGATTAATCGTTTTTTTATTTAATCGATTAATCGACTAATTTCGATTAATTATAACGCACATACAGATCCAACTACTTTTAGCTGATCTCCGTGCAGGCCGATTCCCAGTGCAGCTCCCAACCACTGGAAAAATGTATAGTAGGATACAAAAAACACACAAAGGCAGCGCTCAATGGGAATAGCATTAAAACTTTTATAGTCTTCAAGTAGGTAACAAAATAAATATTGCACTGAAGATAAAATCGATGTAGCCACATAAACTGTAAAAATGGTGCGAGTAATACCAAACGGTACCAAAAGCAGTCATAAAAACATGTATCTAAGTATGATACTGGTATAAAAATGTGTACAACGATACCACTGCTGAATCCGGATGAGGAGAGGTTAACATCAGTCCGTCGGCATGTAGATGTCCCATGAAGGGAACTATCACAACTCCCAGTGGATGGTTGTAGAATCCCAGGTTGAAAGAGGGAAGTGATAGAGGGAAGTGTAACAGCCCTTGCCTGTGGCAGATAGTAAGGTCCCACCAGCATGCAGATATGAAGGCACAGCAAAGGAGCCCTTCAGATGGACACAGCAAGCCCCGCCGGTGTCCGTGACGTTACCGGATCTCCGATAGAACTCCCTGAAGACCCGGAAGCCGGCGGAGAGGTGAGTACCAATCAAAAGAATTTTAATCGATCAAAAAGTTTTTGATCGATCAAAAAAGTTAAAGATTAATCGATTAATTAAAAGTTAATTTGCACAGCCCTAATATATATATATATTTATATATATATATATATATATATATATATATATAAATAATGTTTGGCCGATTCTAAAAAGTTTTATAGCAAAAAACGACGTTTACCCAATCAAAGGACCTGAAAGTGACATTAAAGGTGGGCGGGAGGATTTTATTTTGCATAGTAGGCACAGCTTTAATGCCAACTATCTTGAATACATCTATATCTCCATATGACAACGATGCACAATAATATAACTAGTATACTGTGAGGCTGAATTACTAGAACTGGAGAGTGCAAATTCTTGTGCAGCTCTGAATAGAAACCAATCAGCTTCCAGGATTAATTGTCAAAGCCTAAAGCGGTTGTGAAGCTTTCATTTATTTAAAATAAAAATAACAAACATGTCTATATTTACCTATATGGCTATGCTAGAATGGTTCTTAGTCTTACCAATCCACAGTTGAAGGTTGGAGATACATTTTGTGTATGCTGTATTATTTTGGACTACTAGAATGCAATTTGATACTAAGCTATTGGTCCTAATCAATTTCTAAGTACTCCATTACAGCTAGATCATTGTGGTATTGACAGTACTTAGAAATGTAAGACAACCCTTCCTTTTGTTTAGTATGACTATTACTCTTTTAATATTTTAGCAACAGTCACTTTAAGGTCATTCAGTAATTGCAATAAACTCAATAATATAGCAAGGCAGGCAGTTACAGAACCAAGGCTGTTGTAGAGGGAGTGTGGTGTTAATAACAAAGAGCTTCTGGGGATTGGAGTTGATCATAGCCAATTGGTTTGCAGATTTATTAATCATCAAAACTCATTGTCATGAGAACATAAAGTTAAATGTACTGTAACTCTGCTGATATGATCCTTATTAATGACCTGACTGCTGCCCAACTCAAAGCAATTTGATTGTTTAGTCCTGACTTGAAAAGGAAAATCTTTTCAGTGAATGTTATTACCAGTAGCAGAGTTTTTGGAGGAATATTTAAAGTATTTTTTTCTCCATATAAAGGTAACCTGAAATGTTTAAAGTCACTGTATGCTTAAAGGAGAATTCTAACTATTATCATCAGTAAACCTAAACATTACTAGGCTGTGCACACTTGACATTTTAACCAACTTAAGCCCTGGTTCACACTGGGTACGATTTGAGATGCGATTTGACATGTCAAATCGCATCTCAAAACGGCGGCATTTTCCGGCAATTGTCGGCAATGGCAACGTCCTAATCGGTGCGACGCCGCATCTGCAGAGCTGCACCGATTTCAAAAAGTAGTTCCTGTACTACTTTTTGTGATTTGGGGCCGCGATTTACATTGACATCTGTGCAGAAACCTGCACAGATGTCTCTAAAATCGCGGCCGAAATCGGGACTGCCGGGTGGCAGTGAAGCCATGCGAGTTCAGCTGAACTCGCACGGCTTCACTCCCGCAGCCCAGTGTGAACCTGGGCTTAAACATGCTTACATTTAAATGAGTTGGTCCCCTATTTAGTGTGCATTCACACCTGAGCGTTTTGTAACCTGAAGCCTGAAGCTTCAAAATGCTAGAGGGGAAAAAATCCATTATTCTTAATGGAGATGGTTCACATCTCCACTCCAAAACGCCTGAAGCCGAACGCCTGAAGCTCAAACAAGTTCTGGACCCTTTTTTGTCATGCGAATCGGGCCATTTTTGAATGTTTGTATTCCCAAAGAAACTAATGGAAACGCTTGATTCAAGCGTCTAGCACGACAACGAGCGTTTCTACGGGCGTTTTGTCGCTTTAATCTGTTCTGTGAAATAGAACATTCACCCAGGAAGAAGATAAAAAAAATCGAAAAACATAGCAACAAATGATGAAAGAGATGATAATTTTTCCTATTGGCTAAAATAAAAAAACGACGAAGCTCAAAAACGTCGGACAACGCTGTATGCAAACGCTGGAATACGTGTGAATACGTGCGACAAAACGCTGGAAAAAATGACTGAAAACGTTACGCTCAGGTGTGAATGCAGCCTTAATCAGATCAAGAACATATTCAGAATCCTTCTTGTCCCAAACAGGCTTTTGGGGTCATCCTATAGAAAAATAACACAATCAACAAAAAAGTTTACCTCTTCCTATGATTTTATATAATACAAATTGTTCTGTTTATATTCAGTCTTATTTTCCAAATACAGAGGATTAAGAAAAAAATATCCATGTTGCAAGTCATCACAACCTTTTCCAGATTGCCACATTAAGAAACAGCATATGTAGTAGTAGACAGAGCAAGAGTTTTAAAAAACCTTCCAGCAGGTGATACTCTATGAAGGAACACAGGCATTCTGGTGCTTTGCTTTACAGCTCTTATAGGCTGCATGCACACCTGAGTCTTTAAACCTTTTTTTCCAAAGTCGCGAATTTTGACGCATTTTTATGTGCAACTTGCATGTGTTTTTGAGCTTTACGAATATGTGGATCGTGCTGACTAACAAATATATATATGCAGGGCCGGTACAAGGCAGGGGCGGGAGGGACGAGTGACCCTGGCGTTACCAAGTTGAACAAGAGGGGGGCGCAATCAGCTGCGGCCGCCAGACCAGTTGGACTGTCTGTCACTCACTGTCACTGAGTGATAGAAAGCGCAGGCAGCGGCTGTGGCACACTGGCACTTGACTTTACTGTGTGCCGACTGCGCTCCTGGCTCCCTTTCCTCATGTGCGTTTCCTCTCGCCCCCCCCCCCCCATGGAGGATTTAGTTGGATTATTCCCGGCGTCCCTGGTCCCTGGTTTGGAGGGACTGACCCTCTTTTGGAACAAAATCCCTCTGCCCCCCTTCCCTCCTCATTTTGGTCTTTGGTAGGCATTATATCTATCAAAAAGGGTTATACTGTACTAAATTTTTCATGCAATTTCTAAATTATTATATTTGTAAATGTCAAAAGCCAGTATAAAGGAAGAATAGTGGTGGGGAAAAATGCATTTCTGTCATTTTTGTATATTAATTCTCCATTCAATTGGGTTGTGTGATTTGCCTACATACTTTTTTTGCTAATGGTCCATATTTCCAATCTCTGAGGCCGCGTACACACGGAGGGACATGTCCGCTGAAACATGTCCGACGGACCGTTTCCAGCGGACATGTCTCCTCCGGATTTTGGTCCGATGGCGTGTACACACCATCGGACCAAAATCCCCTCGATCTGAGGACGCGGTGACGTGGCGGTGACGTTGACGCCGCCACGTCACCAAACCCGGAAATAAAATGCTTCGACGCATGCGCGGACAGTTCTGTTCGCTGGTTAGTGTACAAACCAGCGGACAGATCCGACGGACAGGTTTGTAGCGGACAAATTTCAAAGCATGCTTTGAAATTTGTCCGATGGATAAACCTGTCCGCTAGCCCGTACACACGATCGGAGATGTCTGCTGAAACGGTCCATCGGACTGGTTTCAGCAGACAAATTCGATCGTGTGTACACGACCTTAGAGTTAGGATGTTTGGACTTTGTGATACATTTATATACATATAACAACACTGTTGTCAGCACTATTCATTCTATCATCAGTGGACATGGTTTTCAATTTTATTTAGCTTTATTATATATGTCCTCTTACAAATGAAAGCTCATTTGTATGTGACACACTTTAGATTGTGCCTGCAGTACCGCAGTGCATTGCAATGGATTTGTGTTAATAAGCCCTATGTAAAGTAGGACAGTAAACCAGAGAATACTTGTAATGTTATTTACAGCTCCCATAATACTTATAAAGGCATTGCTTATGTGCCATTTATGGACCATTGCACCCTGCAATATCAGTACAAACAGTTAATGGTTGGAAAAGCCTGACCTAACCTGGCATTTCCACAGTTTTTTAGTTTCATTAACATATTTCTCTCATTTAAGTCAGGGATTGTTCAGGACCACACTTTAAAGTTTATGCAATGTCAAAGATGACACCTCCATCAGCCTCAATTTCTATACCTTTGTATATAATCATCTGTTTACTAGACTTATCCACAATAAAATGAGGACTGTAAAAAGACAGTCAGTTACTATAAAACTGACAAACAGTGCCCTCTTCAGGAGAAAGAAGGCTTATACTGTTAGGCCTCTTACACACAGATCAGTTTTTCTTCAGGTTTTTCTTTTCAGTTTACCAAAACTATGTAGTACAAGGGCCTGCCTGATTGCATACAAATTGAGACTCTTGAGGTTTGACCTCATATTAGATGGATTTGGTAAACTGAAAAGAAAAACCTGAAGAAAAACTGATCTGTGTGTAAGAGGCCTTAGATAAGCTTCAATTTGTGTTAAGTTATATGTCAGTTAAACTGAACCTGTCCTCTAGTCTACATTACCATTTACCATACCAAATATATATATATCTATATATATATATATCTATATATATCTATATATATATATATATATAGATATATATATATATATATATAGATATATATATATATATATATATAGACACAGAAGGTGGTACACAGCACACAGTATAAGAAAATCAAGCGATTTGTCGGCCGGTTTACCTCGATGTTTCACAGCAAATCGAAACTGAGGATAGAAATAATGTATGAAAATTCTTATACAACAATGGCTTTTTCTTTGCTTTGTTTGATTCTGATATTTCTTGTGTGAAAATCGTATGAAAACGGTACACATTGAATGAAAATCGTTTGTTCTGTTTATGTAGGAGAATAATTTTGGAGTTTGTCCCTTTGGAAATTTTTGTTCACAAACTCAGAATCAGATGTCAAAATGTACACACTATACAAAAATCAAAACGATCGCGCCTCGTATGGAATTTTTCTTCCAATTTTCTTACAGTGTGTATGGGCTTTTAGGTGTGACCTAGAAGAAATGCAATCCCAAAGAAGTACTTGGGATCAAACAAGAAGAAATTTTATAGCCAAACTAAGTTGTCTAAAGAAAACTATTTTTGAATCAGAAAACATGTATAATTAAGTGGCAGCATTTTTAGCTGAAATTCTCCAAGATCTGTATTTGTGGCGCTGGTTCTTGTTTCGGTTTGTGGCAGTTCTGCTTGAGCTTGGAACAGAGGATAGCAGGTGGCTATCAAAAGATTCCGGACCCACCAAAGGGATGAGAAGACAGCGGTGTCTACTGGCTCCTAGGACCAAGACAGCAGGCATGGGAAAGTAAAGGGGCGTATACATGTTCCAGAGACCCTGCCTCCTTTATCAAGTATAGTATATATCAGATACCAGTTAGTATGATATCAGAGCAGCCAGACACAACAGTACAATGTCACCATAGTGACATTGCAATTGCTCTGGTGACAGTTTAAACAAAATCAGTTTTTGGATTTTTTTTTCTTTTACAATTTTGTTTTACATGCTGTCACCAGAACAGTGTAGTGTCCCCATAGTAACACTGTACTGCTCTGGAGGAAGGGCGATCAGGATTTTTTTTACACTTTTTTACATGATTGCTTATTACAATGATGATCACTGTATAAGCAAACATTTACATCCATTCATTGTTTACCATTGTGGTACCTGCACTGCTCCCAACTGTGCCTGTTTTCGAGGGACTGTCCCTGATTTGGAGCAATGTCCCTCCGTCCCTCATTCTCCTCATTTGTCCCTCATTTTGGTCTGATCTGTATAGATGTATATAAAATGTACTTTTTATCTATCAAAAAGTGTTTCCCAGCGCTAAACCTTTCATCTGATTTCTAAATTGCTGCATTTGTAAATTCTAAAAGCCAATATAAAGGAATAGTAATGGTAAAAAAAAAAAACACTTGTGGGTTTAACCAATCTTGTTTTTTTGTACAATTCTCCTTTAAGGGGGCGTGACAAGGGGTGTGTCCTATGCCTGCATACTTTTGCCAATCAGTGTCCCTCATTCCCATCTCAAAAAGTTGGGAAGTATGTAGCTGTGATTGGCTACATCTACCCCCTTGTACAGGGCCACTGTGACCAATCACAGAGATGACAGCAGTGCACACAGTAGTAAGCAATGGCATCATAAATGAAAGCCATTATTTACTACTTTTCCTGTATTACATCCACTTAGAAATACACTTTTCCTGCCTGGCCACAAAGAAGAAGAAGAAATGCTTCTTTAAATGTTGATATTCCTATGTAGTATAGCTAATATGACTTGATGTTTCAATCCCTATCATAAGTCATCACTCTTATTGGGATTGGTGTAGTGACAAGAGGGGGGATAGGTACATCATCAGGGTGGGACATCTTTGTTCTTTGGCTTTTCATTGGTGAGCCTGTAGAACCAGCAGGATGCTGCTGCTGGTCAGGGTTAGGGAAAATTAATAAAATACCAGGGTTGAAAGTTATGTTGAGTGTCGAATCCCAGAGGAGGTGTATTCAGACAATAGGAGAGATCAAAGCCATGTGAACCATCCAAAAAACAATATTCAAGACAGACTGATGAGAGACTAACAGTTGTGTCATAAGTGTGTTGCAAGGATCACTGTAGCGGGCAACACCTGAGAGTGCCTGGACTTCTTTAGAGCTTGGAAACATGGAAATGTGCAGCTTGCAGTGCCACATATTGGCTCTCATTTGTGACACAAAAGATACATACAACAGCGCTAATAGGACCTAATGTTTTAATTAGGGGTGCAACGGATCGTCACCGATCCGTGATCCGAACAGGCCACCCCGTTCGGATCGGAACACTACGCAATCCGCGGAGCGCTCCGGAGCCTCGGCCGTAGGAAAGTCCCCGGCTTAGGCCTAGCTCCGGAGCGGCGGCCATCTTGCTCCACCCCCGTGTGCTTGTCAGAGCACAGCGTGACACGCCTTCCCACCTCAGCGTGCTCACTACAGACCCGGAACTGCTTGCAGACATGTGGGGACCGCATCGGTGAGCTCTGCATCTGCAGGTAAGAGCTACACCATCACCTAGGGTGCATGTCTGTACACCAGGGTGGAGGGGGGTGACACCAGGGTGGAGGGGGGTGGATAGTGATTAGGTTGGTGTAACAAGATTTTTATTTATTTTTATTTTTTGGCTGATCCGTGACTCCTGATCCGAGGATCGATCCGATCCGTGATTTTTTTGATCCATTGCACCCCTAGTTTTAATCCATATGGTAAGTAGGTCCTGGGTACACTCCCTCAGTTCCATAGGCTTTAGCTTCATGTTGAAGCCAAGTTGTAGTTTTTTTTACTCCAAATCCAATTGCCATTTTTTTCTTAAATGCTTGTTAGTGGGAGCAATTCCTCACTCCCTTCTTCTGAAGGCTGGTTGTAGATGGAGCAACAAAGCCCCTGTATCCTACTTCTGCAGAGAAAATCATGATACTTCAGGAATTCTGGGCAGCTTCTGGGTAAGAATGGTCTTATATGGACTACAATTTGGCCAGTTTAGCAGGGATGAATTTCAGTCCATGTATGGGCAGGCTGGTTGTATATATAAGTCAATAAACTAATCCCCGCTGTCAGAGATTCAGAATACAATAGTTCAGTGGCAGGGATTCTACCATACACATTAAGGGCCAGGTTCATAAAAGATGTACGCCGGCGTATCTCCAGATACGCCGCCGTAATTTCAAATGTGCGCCGTCGCATCTTTGCACCGATTTACAAAGCGAGATACGCCGAAAAACATGGCTTCAGCCGTTCAACGTAACTTGCCTATGCCAGCGTATCGTGGGCGCATAGTTACGCTGGACGCATTCGACGTTCCCATTATAAATATGCAAATAAGAAAGATACGTCGATTCACGAATGTAGATGCGCCCGGCCGCATCATATACGCGATTTGCATAAGGCTTATGTACGGCGTAAAGTTACCCCTGCTATAGCAGGTGCAGCTAATGCAAAGGTATGGGCCAGGGAACGACGCCGTCAAATTTTATGTCGCGTACGCCGTTTACGTAGTACTATGTGAATAGGGTGGTGTGTAAGTTACGTTCACGTCATAGGCATTTACGCCGACGTATCTTATTGAGTTTATGCAACGTAATTCTGAGCATGCGCGCGCATGCCCAGTTCGACCGCCCATTCATTCATATGGGGTCACGCTTAATTTAAATAGATGACGCCCACCCCCTTCCTACTTTGAATTAGGCGGGCTTACGCCGGCCAATTTACGCTACGCCGCCCCAACTTACGGAGCAAGTGCTTTGAGAATATAGCACTTGCCTCTCTAAGTTGCCGCGGCATAGCGTATATTCGATACGCTACACCCGCCTAAAGATGCGCTAAGCTACCTGAATCTGGCCCTAAGTGTGTGGTTGGGGGAATCAAGTCCTTTTCTTTAATTTAACCCACTGGTTGAACAAAAAAATCCTTGGCCAGAGGTTATCTTAGTTATAAAATGTCCAAAGGTGAATAAAAGTAAACTACCCTCACTTTTTTACAGTAAAATGTGTTTGGGTAATACCTTAGTTCAGTCTTTCATATAAATGAAACCTTTTGTGGACAAATGAGAACAGACTGTAATTTTGCCAGAGTAAGAAGGTGCTATAGGCAGACACCCCCAGGGTGGGGAGCTACTGCGTGTTCTTATTATGTCAGCAGGTTGTTTTTTTGTTTTGGTTTTAAGAAACTCCAAAGTTTACAAAAATGTACAATGCAATTGGCTCTGCTAAAAGCTGCAGCTAACCACAATGTATCGATGTTAGCCACAATGTTAGCATGTTTGAAATCTTTGAACAGATACACCTGGAGATATGTTTCTATTAAAAGTTGAAAAATGTTCAGTTCTCATTTTTTAAAAGTATTTCCTATTTTTAATAAAAGACTACTATTTTTTTTCACTCCACTTCTCTTGTACCTTTATCCCACAGCGTAAACATATAGGCCCAGATTCACAGAGCGATTACGCCTGCGTAACAGGAGATGCGCAGCGTAAGTCTAAATGTGCGCGTGCGTTTCGATGCACGGCATCCCCAAAACGAGATACGCAATAAATCTACTTTTTTTTGTCCAGCGTAATTTTGTTAGACAGGCGCATCCGTCCGCGCAAAACTGCGCTAGACAGACCTATGATTTGCTAGTCAAATATGCTAATGAGGGAGTTACAGGGATCCACAAAAGAACGTTGGTGCAGCGCAGGCTACGTGTTGTGCGCAACAGCAAAATGTCCTGTCTAAAATTAGACCATATAAAAGCTGGTCTAAAATTTGAAAAATCGTCTACATGTCAGATAAAGCAACACTGTTAGTGAGGAGCTGAGCAGTCACACGTGTTGCCCAACAAACTGTATGCCAACATGCCAGTGGCATCCATGCTTATAGCTATACTACTGACTTTAGATGAGCAAAGAAGGAGGAGGGCACTGAGGAGGGCACTGAGGAGGGCACGGGAGATGTTTTTTTTTTCCATAATGACTTTTATTGGTAAACAGAAAAAGGTTTACAATACAGTTGAATAGGGAGTCTGATATAGCACATTAGGTTGTACAGCAATTATGATCAGAACTAGCATGCAGTCAAAATTGCAACACAAAAAAAAAATATATAGCATTTTTTCCTTTTTTTTTGACATGATGAACAATATCTAAGAGGTAAGTAAGATTCATGACTAACTTGTTGCATATCTATGCTTCTAATGGAAATCTTGTGACAGTCCAAGGTTAGATTAAAGATAGGTGAGAATTACGTATGGATGTGGGGGTTTGCTAGTTCATGTAGCACTGACCAGCTTTGAATAGATATTTCATCATAAAATATCCACCGCTGAAGCTGATCAGCTGTCGGTACTAGAAAATAAGGGCTGTAACTGGAGAGGGGACTGGATCTGTGCGTAGACTCTACATGAAGAGGGGGAGGGAGGAACGGGCACAGGAGGGGGAAGACAGGGTGGGAAAGAGGGGAGGAGAGAGGAGGAGCTGTACAAGGCTAAGGAGAAAGATAGAAAGAGAAGAATAAGGCGAGATAAAATAGAATTGAAAAAGCAGTAAAAGAGAAATAAAATAAAAAATATATATAATAATTTCATAGGTAGAGAGCGATAGAGTGTACGGGTATCGATACATAGAGTCAATGAGAGGGGGGAGGGTGAGTGGAGGGGGCCGGTTTGGGGGGACCTCACAGTCTCCACCGTCGGGTCTCAGGTATTGGATTATGGAGAGTATCAAGGATATTTGAGTCAGTGATAATTGAACGTACATCTAATAGAATGAAGTGAGAGATGACCTCCCTCTATCTTCCCTTGAGTAGGGGAGGGAGGTTAGGTATAACGTGTTGTGATTCAGTTAGATCATAAATGTAGTGTTATAGTTATCAAGGGTTTCAATCGTCTGGAGGTGGATGATACCCAGAAGTTTGGTTCATCAATAGTTTATAATTGGCAGTGGTACAGAAGTGGGTCCAACATGCCCATGTGTGGGAGAATTTAGTTGGACAATCTTTAGCTATAGATATTAATTCTTCCATCTCTGCAATTTTTTCAACGCGTTTGATCCAATTAGGAATGGTTGGGATGCGTGTTGTTCCCCAGTGTATCGGGATGCAGTGCTTGGCTGCATTTATTAGGGGTGGTACTAGTGTCTTACAGTATTGATGAGCTGGCATGTCAGAATAATGTAGGAGAAGTTGTGCCGCGGTGTGTTCTAAAGTGTATGTAGATATTTGTGACGTCAGTTCCCGGATTTGGGTCCAGAATGGCTGGATTAGAGGGCAGGACCACCAAATGTGTTCTAGAGTACCTGTGCCACTAGAACACCTCCAGCATTTGTCTGAAAGGGCTGGATTGTATTTGTTGAGGATAGCTGGGGTTCTGTACCAGCGCATTAAGACTTTGTAATTATTTTCCTGTATCGAGACATTGAGGGAGCTTTTATGTGCTATTATAGATACGCGTTCCCATTGTGCCTCCGTCAAATCTATCTGTAGGTCTCTTTCCCAATTTGAGCAAGCTTTGGTAGTCTTCATTAAGCTATCTGAGGAGAGTATGTTGTGAATGATAGATATCAAGTGTTGTTGCGGTGTAGAGTGAGAGCAAAGTTGTTCAAATGTTGTGAGACGGCGAGAGACAGAGGACGTTCGGTCTGCTTGTTTTAGGAAATGTCTGATCTGGAAGTATATCCAGAGAGGAAAAGTGGTGCTTTCTGTGGTGACTGGTAGAGAAGAGCGTTCTAGAAAAGAACCTGAGTGAAAGAAGTGATGTGCCAAGACTTCTGAGTGTTGCCAAGTATCTGTTAGAAAATTCATGGACATGCCAGGTGGGAATTCCGGGTTGAGCTTTACCGAAGTAAGGGGTCCAGGGATCGAGGAAACGTGCAACTTTCGGCAGGTTTCCTTGAAACAGTGCAGTGTCGGGGCAATGAGAGGGTGGTCGTTTAGGGATCTCGGGATGTGTTTGTGTGAGGTCCAAGGTATGGACCGCAATGGCAGAAGGGAGAAGGAATGTTCAAGAGCGACCCAATCTTTGCTGTGGCTGTGAATTGACCAATCCACAATTCTAGCGAGGTGGCAGGCCCAATAATATTTCTTAAGGTCTGGTAGCCCAATGCCCCCTTTTGTCTTTGGTCTTGTTAGCTGTTCGTACGCTATTCTAGGTCGTTTCTGTCTCCATAAAAATTTAGTACAAAGTCGCTTGTAAGCTTGAAAAAAGGACGGAGGGAGTTTGATGGGCAAAGTTTGTAGAATGAATAAAATACGGGGGAGTATATTCATCTTTAGAATTGCTGCCCTTCCAAACCAAGAGAAGTGTGGTTTATTCCATTTATTTAGGTCACTTGTGATGGTTTTAAGGATGGGTATGTGATTTTGGGAGAATAAGTCTAAGAATCTGGCCGTTAGGTTTATCCCTAGATATTTAATATGGTCGTGCTTCCATTTAAAGGGGAAATTGTTTTTACAGCGTGATACCACTTCCTGTGGGAGGGAGATATTCAGGGCTTGGGATTTGTCAAAATTTATCTTAAAATTGGAAATAGCACGGAACAGTTTCAAGTCTTTTAAGAGATTTGGGATTGATATGTGGGGATCCTTCAGAAATAGCAGTACGTCGTCGGCGAAGGCTGCAATTTTATAGGTGCGATCTGCTATGTGAAAGCCTTTGATACTATCATTAGTTCTAAGGCTTTGGAGAAAAGGTTCAAGGGTCAGGACGAATAAAATAGGGGAAAGTGGGCATCCTTGTCTGGTCCCGTTACTAATAGTGAAGGCGTTTGACAGGTGGCCGTTAACACGGACTCTGGCAGTTGGTGCAGTGTAGAGGGACATAATGGCCCTAAGCAGTCTATCCGGGATACCAACGTGTTTCAGAACCACTTCCAAGTAGTCCCATGCCAGCCTGTCAAACGCCTTCTCTGCGTCTAATGACAGAAAGAATCCTTCCTGTTTGTGTGTTGTAATCCAGTGATGTATGTTTAGGGCTTTGATTGTGTTATCCCTGGCTTCTCTACCAGGGATAAATCCCACTTGGTCTTTCCCTATCAGGGAAGGCAGAAAGGGTGCGAGACGCGAGGCCAGGATCTTAGCGTACAACTTTATGTCCACATTTAATAAGGATATCGGCCTATAATTACCAACCAATGTGGGGTCCTTCTCCTCTTTTGGGATTACAGCGACGTGGGCTTCTAGTAATCTATTGAAGGGGATGGCAGGGGCTGATAGAGAATTGAAAGTCTTAATGATGTGTGGGGATAAAGTATCTGTGAAGGCCTTGTAATAGGTAGCTGTGAGCCCATCTGGGCCGGGGCTTTTGCCATTTTTAAGTAATTTGATCGCCGTTTTCAGTTCCTCCTCTGAAATGGGGAGATCTAAATTGAGGGCATCATCTCTGTTTATGAGTTTGGGACAGTGTTTGTCAAGGAAAGAATTGATTAATGTATCACGGGCTTCAAGGCACGTATGGTTAGCCGCCTGTTTGGGGAGATTGTATAGATTGGAGTAGTAGGTCTCGAATTGTGCTGCTATGTCTGTCGGATTAATGTAGGACTTTCCCTGTGAGTCTTTAATCGTGTGAACAGTGGCCTGTGCTTTTTTAGTCTGGAGAGCCCTTGCTAGGTATTTGCCGCATTTATTGCCGAATTTGTAAAAAAGCTTTTGGTGGAGGACAAATTTGCGTCGCGTTTTGCGGTTCAATTCTTCACGTAAAAGTTTTCTGCTTTGGGTAAGTTCATGGTAAGTTTGTTGTGCTTGGGATTGTTTGTGGGAGCGTTCAAGGGTCCTAATCTTGTCGAGTAGGTCTGAAATTGTACGTTGTTGAGCTTTTCTGCGGGCTGTCTTGAGGGAAACAAATTTACCCCTAACTACACATTTGTGGGCTTCCCATTGAGTGAGTGGGGCTACGTCAGGTGTGTTATTTTCTAGGAAAAATGTATGGATGCAGTTGCGAACATCTTCAATCACCTCTTCTGAGGTAAGTAAAGTCGAGTCAAGGCGCCAGATATATTTGGAAGTGTGTTCACCAGGGAAGTTCAAGGTCATTGTAATGGGGTGGTGGTCCGATAGTAACATCGGTTCAATAGTAGCAGTGGCGAGTAAGGGTATGTCCTTCTGGGATAGGAACAGGTAGTCGATTCTGGAATATTTGTTGTGGGGTGCTGAGAAAAAGGTATAGTCCTTTTCGTCAGGATGAAGGGCACGCCAGGCATCGTGCAAAAGAAGATCCTGTATTTGTATCTTTATTTGTTTAATTGCCTTGTAGGGCAAAGAGGTTGCTCCAGTGGAGGTATCCAAAATTGGAAACAATGCAACGTTGAAATCTCCCCCCAATATAGTCAGTCCGGATTGAAATTCTGAGAGCAGTCTTGCGACGGATCTAAAAAAGCTTACTTGAGCAGTATTAGGGCTATATATGTTGGCTAAGTTTACAGGTCGCCCCTGGAGACGCCCCTTAAGAAAGACATACCTGCCCTCGGTGTCTATAAGTGAGTCTATGAGTTGCCAATCAAGGTTTTTGGCAAGCAGGATTGAAACCCCTTTGGTTTTTGCAAGTGGGTTGGTAGCATGATACACTGTCGGGAATAGGTGATTGGTAAGCTTGGGTATTTTATTTGTACGAAAGTGTGTCTCTTGCAAGAACACTACATTCGCCTTCAATTTGGCCATCAGGCCAAGCGTTTGGCTGCGTTTTTCTGGGATGTTGAGGCCCTTTATGTTCAGTGATACTATCTTGAGCGAGGTTTTTTTTCTTGCAGAGCGTGGGTGCGACATGGCGGACTAGTGAGCGGCTTTAAGAGTAGTATATGACGGTCGGACGTGGGGTGGTTGTCTTCTCGTGTATGGACTCAGAAAATGAGAAGGGGTAGGATCCGGAATAACTTTGTGCCCGGAAAGACGCGGTGGAGGCGGAGACTGCGAGGTAGGAGGGGGAGGGGAGGTGATCAGGATGCCGGAGTGTAAGGGGGGGAAGGAGCAAGAGGGGGGGATAGGGAAGAAAAGGGGGAGAGAGAAAGAGGAAAGAAGAGGGGAGAAAAGAAGGAGAGAGGGAAAGAAGAAGGGGAGAAGGAGAAAGAGAAAAGGAAGAAGAGGGAAGAGAGGAAGAGGAGAAAAAGAAAAAAAAAAAAGAAATGTAAGTTAGGGGATGTAGATCAAGAAAATAGATAAATTACCGGAGTAGGGAAGGTTGTACGTAGCCTCTCCTAGTATATAAAAGTGTCCGGTAGGGTTTGACAGGAGCAAGTATGTTCCCGTCTCGTGGGGAGGTGGTAAGTATCGGTATTAAACGGTCAAGAATCAGTGTCTCTCGTCCACAGGAGATCTAGGGTGCAAGAGATGCGAAGGAGCCAATATTTGTTGCGTTATTTAGAATGGCTGTGGGTTCGGACTCCAGGGAGTCAGGCAATCAGTAATGTATGAGGTCGATCAGTATTCAGATTAAGTAGGTAAAAACAGTTTAACAGCCAACAGAAACATAAAAAATAAAAAAAAATACAAAAAGGGGAAAAGCCATAACACTTAATATAGTGGTATAACCTAGAATATCGACATGAGGTCTTCAACAACTAATGCTAGGTCTCCCTATTAAAGATGAGGGGAGCCTACAGCTATGAGGCATAACAATAACAATAACAAATCATTCAACGTAAATAACCACAAAATGACTATAATTGAGTCTGTATCAGAGAGCAACATTTCCTATGTGAGTGTACCCGGTCGGGTAGCTTCTGAAATATCGTCAGAAAAGTTATCTAGGCTAGACCAACATAGGTTGGATCAGGAGCGACATACATCCGAACATGTTTAACGTTCAAAGAGTTACACTTAGTCAGCTTCCTGCAGTGTTTTGTATTTGAGTTGGTATAAGCAATCAGCCATTGTTCGGGTGTGATCGATATGAACGTCATCTAATCAGTGAAGAAACCTTGCCCTCTGATACCGTTGAACAGCAGGAATATCTTTCCCCTCTACCCCTCCCTCCTCCCCGGGTGAGGCATATGAGAGAGGGTCAGGGTTGTGCAGGTGACCTGTCAAGGGGATGACTTGAAAGGATAAGGCCTTTTACCCAAATAGGGGGCGTAAGTCATTAGTAGTAGAGCGTGTGGGCAGGATAAAGTCCTAAGAGGTATGTTAGGCCCATTTTCCTCTGCATGAGGGGGATCTGGCTTTTGTGTAGTAACACCCCCCTTACGTAATAACCTGTGAAGCAATGGAGGGAGAGGAAAAAAAAAAAAAAACAATAATAGTCTGAGATTCACATCTACACAGGCCTAAAGGCAATAATCGAGGGGAACCGTGTGAGGAGATTTTTCAAGTACAGGTACATTGGAAATTGAAAAGGATGGGGTGGGGCAGGGAAGGAGCAGAGGGCTGGGAAGGGGTTCGGGGGAAATCTCCAATTGTCATGAGGGGTAATCTGCACTTGGGATGTCCCCTAAGGGGAATAAAAGACTTACGGATCCAATGAGGTTACAGTCAGTGGTTACAGATCAGAACGCTGGGGAATGTAGAGAAGGGTAGACCTGGATAACGTGGGGAGAGAGAAGAAGAGTTATCTTTCAATGTGTCCGTGAGAGCGTGACCTCAAGGTGTGCAGGATGGCAGGGAGACGATCATGTCGTCGGGTCGGTCTGGTCGGTCATGGCGTGCTCTCCTGTGAGCTGGGGAGGCTGTTGGGCTGTCGTTCACAGCAATCTGGGGGTCCGAGATGTCAAGCTCCCTCGGTGAGGTGTGTCTGCGGCGACCTAGGTGAAATTCATCGCGAACTGGGATAGCATCTGTAGAGGTCGATCTTCTCATGCGTAGCGGTCGAAGACTGGTGTACCAGTCCGGGACGTCAACGCGGGGAAGATTCAGCGTTCGAAAAAAAGCGGGTAGGTCTTCCAGGAAGCGCAGGTTTGCCGTGCGGCCCTGGGAGGAAGCAGATAAGCAGAAGGGGAACTTCCATCTATACTGTATCCCTTTGGAGCGCAGGAGATCAAGAAGAGGGCGCAGGTCCCTTCTATTTTGAAGGGTAATAGGAGAGAGATCCTGGAACAGTTTAATGTCCGCTCCCAGATAGGATAGGGAGCGACGGTCTCTAGCCCTGTGTAGAATTTCTTCTTTCAGCTTGAAGTTCACCAGACAACCAATAACATCTCTGGGGGGATCAGTGTCCCTGGCTCTGGGTTTTAGGGCTCTTTGTAAGCGTTCAAATTCAATAGGTGTTTCAGGGGGTCTGCCCAAAAGATCATTAAAGATGGCGATAGTGGCTTTTGAAATCTGCGAGTTTTCAACAAAATCGGGAATGCCTCTTACCCGGATATTGTGGCGACGCCCCCTGTTATCTAAATCTTCCATGTGTCTTTGGATCTCTCTAAGCTGCATATCACTGGATTGGGAAGAGGCCTGCAGTTGCTGGATGGCAGTGTCATGGCGGGCTGTGTTGTCCTCTATGTCATCTAGTCGCACTGCCATTGCCTGAACGTCTCTCCTGAGCTCTGTGATGGCAGAGAAGAGTGTGGCCTTGATGTCATCTGCCACTGATCGGAGGTCCTGTAGGCATAAGGGCTGTGAGGTACTTGCTGCCGTAGCCATGGTGTGGGGCTGTGTTTTCCTTCTGCCTGTGGGGTTTAGGCTGGAGGATCGTGTGGTGTTCGGGTAGGCCCGGTTTGAAGCCGGGGCCTCGCGTACCCGGGGACGGAAGATGTCCGGGATAACACAGCCGCTTTGCTTTCCGGTTCCTCGGGGAGATCGGGACCTGGTTGGGGAAGTGTCCCTGGAGGTTTTGCCCATTTATTATCAGCGGATGGCTCAGGTGGCTGATAAAAATGTCTCCTGTGGACGGGAGCTCGGTACTCAGGCAGCCATTCAGGTCCGGTGCCAAGCCACGCCCCCCTACTTTTTATTTGCTTATATAAACTTTACTATTTAATCGAATCTAATACAATATTCTTATCTGATACAAGCCCCTCACTCTTCACTCTTCACGGGAGAGGATATATCACACACGCATAGACATCTATGGCATGAGTGATTCTGAGGTGTCTCGCATCTTCAGATTCACCCCTCATGCCATCATGGAATTAACCACAACCTTGCAAGAGGACATCAGCAGCCCAACACATGACACTACCCATGACACCCATGACAGCTACATATACAATCCTAGCCCCATCCCCACAGATTTCGAACAGAACATGTATGGGGACAGCTGGCTGGTTGGTGAGTGACATGGGTGGCAGGCATGACTGCCCCCCCCCATGATGCACACATCACAAGGGGCACATGCACTACTAACATCCTCCTGTCTTTTCCCTTCAAGGTGACTCTGCATATGCACTGGGACCCCATCTCATGACCCCATCTCATGACCCCATCTCATGCCAGCTCACATATGCATCTTTGCACGTTAAACACACACATTAATCAAGGCACAATGAGAATGCATGCATGCACACCACTGTGGTCCCTAGCACACACACCCCACATCCTCATCAAATTGGATTGGCACAAGCCCACCATGCAGGACTTGTGAGCAGCAACGCCACGCCAAGGCTCCAATTATGTCACTGTACATTCATACACCATTCACACGGACCTGGGGATCACTTCTCCCTGGTCCTGGGGAACCCTTCTCCACCAAAATTGAGGGTGACACCCCTTTTCTGGCAGGAATGTCACCCCCACATTCAAACAGCATTCACAACACAAAAAAAAAATGACCAGCAAAATCAATTTTCCAGCAAAAAAAAAAAGGAACAAAAAAAGGGGATCACTTCTCCACCATCAATGAGGCTGACACCCCTTTTCCGGCAGGAATGTCACCCCCACATTCCCAAATCATACACAAACAGAACCAAAAAAAAAAAGCCCAGCAAAAATATATTTAAAAAAAAAACAACAAAGAAAACACATAAAAGACAAAAATCACTCTGCAAAACAGTCCCCAAATATCTCAACGACACATCACAAACAAACAAATAAATGCTAACAAACAACAGAACAATAGCACCTTGCTGTATAGGGAGGGATACAAAGGGATGTACTTTTGCAATGGAAGTGCGTTTGTGTCTGGCTATTTATGCTGTCCGCGTAGTTCAGCAAAGTTGCCCGGGTCTACTTCCAATTTCACTGATTGCGCTGTTCCCGAGTTGTGAGCATGCGCACAGAGGTGCTGACCATGGTCTCCTTCAAGCGCGCATGCGCGAGCCGGCCGGCCCTTCATTTGCATGGGGTCACGGCTCATTTCAATGTAACACGCCCACGTCCTTCCCAATTTGTATTACTCCGCCTTACGCCTCTGAAATAACGTTACGCATGCGCAATTTTATGCGTAAAAGCGACGAGAATAGGGTGATTGCGCGGCTACATTGCGCAAGTCTAACGTAAAGGCGGTGCGCTACGCCGGTCCAATAATGCGCAGATGTACCTGAATCTGGCCCATACATTTTATCAAACAAACATTAATTATAATAAAATAAAAAAATGTTAAGATATATATGATCCAGTAAGAGACCTATTATTTTTTTCCATTTTATTTCTTTATTGAAAGATTTTTTTTTTTTGTTTTACAAATTCTTAAAAAAAACGTTACTATTTAACCCTTGTTTAACACATTGTTATCCCTAAATAGTCCCTATTAACCTCTAATTCCTGCCCTTTCTAGCTCTTTTTGCTCAGCGGGGATCGCTCTGTTGATCCCATCTGAGCCAGCAGATGACAGGGCGGTCCACTCACACTGTGCAGGGACCGCTCTGTCTTTTCTCTGCTCTCCTCTATGGGGGATCGGATGAACACGGACCATCTGTCCGTGTTCACCCGATCCGATCCGCAGACGGATGGAAAAATAGGGTTTTCCTGCGTCTGCAGAATCTGAGGATTGCGGAACTGGGTGAGATCGGGTGTCAGGGGATGTTTGTTCATCCGCTGACACCCGCGATCTCATAGGGACCAATGTATGTCCCTTTTTCATCTGTACACGGATGGATGAAAAAAGGGACGTACGGTCCGGCCGTGTGAAAGAGCCCTTTCACATTTAGGTCCAGATTCTGGTAGAATCGGCGGCGGCGTAGCGTAAGCCATTTACACTATGCCGCCGCAACTTACTGGAGCAAGTGCCGTATTCTCCAAGCACTTGCTCCGTAGTTTGCGGCGGTGTAGTGTAAATGGCCCGGCGTATCCCCGTGTAATTCAAAGGGGACGACTTGTATTTAAATTAAGCGCGCCCCCGCGTCGATCGAACTGCGCATGCGCCGGCCGGGAAAAAAGCCCAGTGTGCATGCTCACGTCGGAAAACGTTGTTGAAACCGACGTGAAAACGATGTGATCGTCACTTACGCAATGCCCTATTCGTGAACGACTTAGTAAAACGACGTAACCGACAGAAAAAGACGACGCTGACCCGACGCCATACTTAACATGGCATACGACGGAACTTCGTAAGCCTACCCCTCATATAGCTATGAGGGGTAGGTTTACGCTTACGGAAACTACGTAAACCACGACGAGGCGGCGTAATAACGTTCGGGAATCGGCGTATTAGGCTCATTTGCATAGGCAAATGAGAAATCAACGTAAAGGCCACCTAGCGGCCAGCGAAGTAATTACATCTAAGATCCGACGGTGTAAGTATTTTACACCTGTCGGATCTTCGCTGTATCTATGCGTAAATGATTCTATGAATCAGACGCATAGATACCCGGGGAAAAAAACAGAGATACGACGGTGTTTCCTGCGATCTGGCCCTATATCTATAGTAGCATGTATGATATTTCAGTAAAATATGGAATGTGCTGTAGTGGATGACCTGCTGGCTTCTTATATCTCTTGGGGGGTCATGGTGCCATAATTTACAGCTCTTCTACCTAATTTGGAGATTGGAGAGTTCCCACCCAGTGTTTGGTTTTACTCCACTTTCACTGCATTTTTTAAATATATAACATTAAATTAAATTAGGGAGAGTGAAACCTTCTTATAGTGATCACAGCAGGTGTGCAAACCCACAAAATCAAGCACAGAAATCTCATCACTAAAGTCTTATGCCCTGTACACACGATCGGTTCATCCGATAAAAACTGACTGATGGATTTTTTCATCAGATATCCGATGAAGCTGACTTTCATCAGTTGTGCCTACACACCATCAGTTAAAAAACGATTGTGTCAAATTGCGGTGACGTAAAACACAACAACGTGCTGAGAAAAAGTTCAATGCTTCCAAGCATGCGTCTATTTGATTCTGAGCATGCGTGGATTTTTAACCGATGGACGTGCCCACAGACGATCGTTTTTTTCTATCGATGTGGCCCACACACGATCTGTTAGTCTGATGAAAACGGTCCATTAGACCGTTTTCATCAGATGAACCGATCGTGTGTACGCGGCATTATATATGCTATATATACAGTATATAGACCTTTTAGTGATCCATGATGGTACTCCCACATTATTTTACTTACAGTACCTGTATACTTGCCTGTACCCCTTCAAAAGAAAACCGCAAGTGTAACTTTCTACTAAAATTTGAAGTATTGATTTGAGAGGACTGACCCTTAAAGGCTAAGTTCACCTTTTCCAGAAAAAAAGACTATGCAGTCAAGGGACCCCAGTCAATATTAAAAAAAATATGCAGCTTTGTAAAATGTTCAGTAATATTATTGTCATACTTTTAGGTCATCTGGCCCCCTCAGAAGCAGTGGCGGCTGGTGCTCAACATTTTTGGGGGGGCGCAAACAAAAAAAAAAAATTGCAGCCTCACTGTACCTATCAAACGCAGCCACTGTGCCATCAAACGCAGCCACTGTGCCATGCCATCAAACGCAGCCACTGTGCAATGCCATCAAACACAGTCACTGTGCCATGCCATCAAACACAACCACTGTGCCATCAATTGTCACCACTGTGCCATGCCATCAAATGCAGTCACTGTGCCATCAAACCCAACCACTGTGCCATGCCATCAAACGCAGCCACTGTGCCATCAAAACGCAGCCACTGTGCCATGCCATCAAAATGCAGCCACCGTGCCATCAAAACGCAGCCACCGCGCCATCAAAACGCAGCCACTGTGCCATGCCATCAAAACGCAGCCACTGTGCCATGCCATCAAAACGCAGCCACTGTGCCATGCCATCAAATGCAGTCACTGTGCCATGCCATCAAATGCAGCCACTGCGCCATCAATTGTCACCGCTGTGCCCCCAATTCTCGCCACTGTGCCATGCCATCAATTGTCACCACTATGCCATCAAACACAGCCACTGTGCCCCCAATTATCGCCACTGTGCCCCTAATTGTCGCCACTGTGCCTCCACTTGTAGCCACTGTGCCCCCTATTGTTGCCACTGTGCCCCCAATTGTCACCACTGTGCCCCCACTTGTAGCCACTGTGCCCCCACTTGTAGCCACTCTGCCCAGTACTCCCCTGGCACTTACCTTTCTGGCTTCTACCGTCCCTCGATGTCCCTCGTCCCGCCCTCGATGCCGCTTCAGCCAATCAGGTAACTGATTACCAGAATCAGATTACCTGATTGGCTGAGACGCCTGTCAGTCTTATCCTCGGAATGCACGGCCGGTACGTCCCGAGGATAAGCTTCAGGAAGCCGACTACAGCCTCAGGGCTGTACTTGGAAAGCCTATCAGAGCCGCTGGCACTTCCACACAGCCAGTCAGCGTACAGTGTATGAATCTGTATATTTTACTGGCTGTGAGCGATCCAGAGGGGGCGGCGCTCCGGCGTCCCTATGGACGCACCGCCACTGCTCAGAAGCCTGCTTTGAAAAACCCTAGCATTTTCACATCCTATCAACAAGTCAGGGCATAACTGGGAGCTTTCAGGCCAGACTTCTGAGGGGACAGAAGAAGTAGGGGATGGCCTACAGCAGGGGTCTTCAAACTACGGCCCTCCAGCTGTTCAGGAACTACAATTCCCATCATGCCTGTGAATGTCAGAGTTTTGCAATGCCTCATGGGATTTGTAGTTCCGCAACAGCTGAAGGGCCATAGTTTGAGGATCCCTGGCCTACAGACATGACAATAATATTAAACATTTTACAAAGCTACACAGTTTTATTTAATATCCAGTGGGGGCCCATGACTGCATAGGATATTTTCTGGAAACAGTGAACTTAGCCTTTAACTGTTTATTGCACAGAAAACCTTAACTGTTGCCAAGATTACATTAATTTGTGCTACTTTTTAAATTCATAGCAGGTTGGAGACAAACCATAAAGTTTATTAACAAGTTTCAATTACAAAATTCTTTGTAAAAGCTGTCCTTTATAACTTATGCCGCGTACACACGACCGTTTTTTGGGTTGTAAAAAATGACGTTTTTAATGTTTTTTCAACCCGATCATTAAAGCGGCCTTGCCTACACACGATCGTGAAAAAAAAATGCTCTAGCAAAGCGCGGTGACATACAGCACGTACGACGGCACTATAAAGTTCCATGCGGATGGCGCCACCCTTTGGGCTGCTTTTGCGTTAGTAAAAGTTTGGTGAGAGACGATTTGCGCTTTTCAGTCCGTTACAGCGCGACGAATGTGCCACCTCCATTACAGACGCTAGTTTTACCAGGACGAGCGCTCCCGTCTCATAACTTGCTTCTGAGCATGCGCGTTTTTTTTCACGTCGTTAAAGCCCACACACGCGACGTTACACGACCATTTTTTACGACAAAAAAAAAAGGAATTTTTTACAACACGAAAAACGGTCATGTGTACGCGGCATCATATTTGTTTTAAGGTCAATGGAGTTACCATATTGGACAAAATACAGTTCACATAATCAGTTTGGTTTCAAGTTATTATGGTTGATTACCTGCCTTCTAAACGACTAATTTTGCAAACAGGACAACTCTCAGTAGTACTAATGTATTTGTCGGCTACTAGTCCATACAGAGCATTTATTAGGTGTAATAATAGAATATAAACAACTCCCAAACAACAACTCGACCATTCTCTGCAAAGAGAGCTACGACACAGAAAATGGGTTTTCAACTTTCTACAGCTGGCAGAACAGAAAAGATACTTTTTTAGCCAAGGGCTGTTGTACTTAAGAATTACGATTCCACATAGTGACAGAATATCAAAATAACGCGGACAAGCATATTATTCAAATTTCATAGATATAGTTGACATGTAGATCTATCCTTCATAGGTCTTATTAGATCCAATCTGACAATTTCTGGAAGTGCTTGTAACATCATGTAGCTATTCTAAGCTGAGAACTGAACATAATTTGACATATTGCTCAGAATATAGTTCTATACATTGATATGAAAAATATACCCACCATAAAATCCTCTTCTTGAAGTTCAAGGGACATAGGATTCAATTGGGTTATACTGCTGCCTACAGGAGGATTTGGACACTGGCAAACAAAAAAGATAAACAGTTACCAGCCTTGCATAACTACTTCTACTCCCAGCATGTCCGCTAATGTCCTAGGAGAGTGGAAACCTTTTTTTCTCCTTCTACTGTTTCACTAGCCATTTTCCCCTTTTTTCAAGGTCTCTTTATGCAGGTATCTGGATCGACATAGGTACGATCAGGGAATGGATCTGGCACTGCGGGTTTCAGCAAGGATACATGGAATTCCGGGTGAATTCTGAAAGATTCTGACAATATTAATTTATAAGACACAATATTCATTTTCCTTCTTACCAAAAATAGTCCAATAAACTTTGGTGTCAACTTTTTTGAAGGACAAGCCATCTTCAAGTTTGTAGGAGCAAGCCATACTCTGTCCCCAGGCTGTAAGAACAATTCTCCCCTCCTCATTTTGTCAAATACCCTATTTGTTGTCTTCTTGTTCCTTTGTGACAGTCTCCTACGACAATTTATTATTGTACCTGAAGAAATCCAATGTACTCTGGACTGCTGGAACAGAAGATTCAGAGACAAGATCAGGTAGAAAGGTGTTATGAAATCCATAATTGGCAAAAAATGGAGACTACTTGGTGGGAGAATGACTGGCATTGTTGTAAGCTAATTCCACCAATGGTAGTAGTGACACCCAATCATCCTGGACAAAAGAAGAAAAGCACTGGATATATTGTTTCAGGGTCTGGTTAGTGCGTTCTGTTTGTCCGTTTGTTTGTGAGTGATAAGCCGAAGATAAAGAAAGTTCAATCTTCAGAATCCCGCATAGTGCTTTCCAAAACCTGGATGTAATTTGAACCCCTCGGTCTGAGATAATGTTCACAGGCACACCATGGAGCCTGGCAATTTCTTTAACAAAGACCTGAACAGTCTCAACAGCAGTGGGGTGCCTCTCAGGGGTACAAAATGGAGCCATCTTTGATAGCCAATCCACTACCACAAAGATAGCGTTACATCCTTCAGATGGCGGCAGTTCCATTATAAAGTCCATAGTAATCCTCTCTCAAGGGCTGTCGGATACTGGCAAAGATCTGAGCAACCCCCAGGCTCTATTACAGGTATTTTTGCTTCAGGTACAAGTGATACAAGCATTTTTGTAGGCTCTGTAGTCTTCCTCCAATTTAGGCCACCAGAATTCAGGCTGTACCGATTCTACAGTCTTACGAATGGCCTGCTAGAGGGTAATCATGACAGTATCCCTAAACAATTGCCCAAACATCAGTTGGCACAAATATTTGCTCACCTCTCTAAATTTATCTGTGTTTTCCCTGTAGTGTGACCCCTGGAGGACTGAGTGTTCTGGCAGAAGATTGCTGTAGCTGAGACAGAAGATTGGACTGGAGTAGAAGAAAACTCCTAGCTGAAAAGACAATACTGGTACTGATGTGTCTTTTGGATCTTCAAACATGTGAGATAAAGCATCAGTGTTGGTATTCTTGGATCCTGGTCTGTAGGTGATGTGAAAGGAAAATCTTGAGGAGAAGAGAGCCCATCAAGCCTGGTGTGACCTGAGGTGTTTTGCAGATTGCAGATACTCAACATTTTTATGATCTGTTTAAATTAGCATCGGGTGGGCTGCTCCTTCCAGTAAATACCTACATTCTTCTATGGCCGACTTGATTGCCAGAAGTTCCCGATCCCCCAACTCATAATTCCTTTTTGCAAAAGTGAGTTTTCTTGAAAATAATGCAATGGGATGATCCTTAAGTCCTTGATGCCATGATAGAACTGCTCCAACTGTACTTTCTAATGAGTGTACCTCTAGTATATAAGGTAGAGTGGAACCAGGGTATCTAAGGACAGGAGCAGCAGTAAATTTTGAAGTTTTTTTTTTTTTAATGCCTGGAAGGCCCCTTGAGCATCAGCGGTCTAGCAGAAACGAATACACTGTTTCGTAATTTGCATGATAGAAGCGATTGTTGCTGAGAAGTTATTGATGAACATGCGGTAAAAGTTAGCAAAGCCCACAAATCGCTGAATACCTTTTTTATCAGTAGGGGCTGGTCAGTCCAAGATTGCTGACACCTTCTGGGGGTTCATCTCCATTCCATCAGTGGAAATAATCAGGCCTAGAAACTGTATACGCTTTTGTTCGAAGCCACATTTGACGTAGTCGAAACATCACCTTCTATACATGTCCCTGGTTTAACTCTAATTACACGGAAAATATCAGGATGTCCTCAAAATAGACCATGACAAAGGTATCCAAAAAGTCTCTGAAGATATACTTAATGAAATGCTGAAAGGTGGCTGGTGAGTTACAAAGGCCAAATGGCATGACTAGGTACTCGTAATGGGCAAACTGAGTACGAAACACTAGACATGTGCACACTGAAATATTTTGTTTCGGAATTTCGTTTTCGTCCAAAAAATAAATGTATTTAATTACTCCCGAAATTTGTTTTTTTTATTTTGTTTTTTGTTCAAAAAAATGCTTTGTCCGAAAATCCAAATTAATTAAGGTTGAATCTGTCATTGAAGGCTTATGGTGTCTGTCGAATGTTCTAAGAAGATTTGACGGAATCTTTAAAAAAAAAAAAAAAATTATTTGACGGAATCTTAAAAAAAAAAAAAGAAAAGAAGATTCGACAGAGTATTTAAAAAAAAAAAAAGATTTGACGGAGCAACGAAACTGTACGATGCCGCAATTGTACATTTCCGGTCGAATGTTCGGCCTACAAGCTATAGAAGAATTCTAATGTTGTATGACTAATAATAATTATATTTATCAATTATTATTACTAGTCAACCAACATTAGAATTCTCCTATAGCCTATGGGCAGAGCATTTCACCATAAATGTCCGTTTGCTGCGATCGAATGTTTTTAGCTACTTCGTCGAATCTTCATGTCTCTCTATGTCAAATCTTTTCTCTCTATGTCGAATCTTCTTTATGTCTCTATAATGTCAAATCTTTTCTCTCAATGTTGAATCTTTTCTCTCTATGTCGACTCTTCTTCATGTCTCTATAATGTCGAATCTTTTCTCTTTATGTAGAATAATATTGGACTAATAGAGTTAAGGTTAGCCACATTTCACCGTAACGAAAACGAAAATAAAGCATTTGTTTATGTTGGATCTTTCGGTTTTCGCTATCTGTGCTTTCGTTATCGTTTGTTAAAACGATAGTGAAAATACCTGAAATTCATACGAAGATGCATTTGGACGAAAACTACGGAACACTATTTTCTACTCATTGCCCTCTGTAAGTTCTCATCAGTATAGTCCTTTAAGGCTCTGAGTTCCCATTCACACAAGGTGAAGGTACGCTCAAAGGGAATCTGAGCTCCAGGCAAAAGTTTAATGGGGCAATCGTAAGGTCTGTGTGGGGGAAGAATATCTGCCTCCCGTTTACTAAAAACATCCAGGTACTCATGGTAGGGTTTCTATAAATGTTTGGCATAGTTCTCTTTGTGAGTCCATACAAAACAGAGTAGTTGTTGGTAAGGGGACACTGCCATGCAATGTTTCTGACAGTATAGCGACAGGAACTTAATATTTCCAGAGCTCCAGGAAATTTGTGGTATATGAGCCTGTAACCGGGGTAGGCCCAAGATGACTGGAAAAAATGGTGAAGAAATTGCGTCTATGCGCAACAGTTCCTGATGATTTGTGAAGGCGATGGGCAGAAGCAGTGGGGTCTCTTTATTCACAAGTCCTGATCTTTTGCAAGACCTGTCAGTCAGGAATACAGTAAGCCTGAGCGGCGAGGAAAGCCCCATAATGCACTGCGAGATCGCAAAGCATGCACTATGACCCTCCTGCTTTGGCCAATCCCAGCGGTGTCAGCAAAGAAAGCCATAATTGGCCAAAGGCAGGGTGCCTTTGGCCAATTATGGCTCAGGGGAAATATGTCCACGCCCCACACTATATAAGGCTGTCTGCACATCGGCCCTGTGAAGTGCCATTTAGATTGAGCAGGCAGGCAGGTTATTCACTTAGCTCAGCTGCAGTGTATTTAGTATATATATACATCCAGGCTTGTGTGTGTGTGTGTGTGTGTGTGTGTATATATATATATATATATATATCCACTGCATTCAGTGTAGCTAGATCTGACTGCAGGCTGTTCCTGGAGTACTTTTTCTAATATACTTTCAGGCAGGCAGGTGATTCAGTGAGCTGCAGTGCATTAAATATATATACAGTCTCCTACATATATATATCCACTGCATCCACTCTCGCCAAGCCTATATCTGACTGCAGGCCATTCCTGGTGTACGTTTTCAAATATACCTTTAGGCAGGCAGGCAGGTGATTCAATGAGCCGCTGTACATTAAATATACAGTCTCCTCCTACATATATATATCTACTGACTCCATTCTCGCCAAGCCTATATCTGACTGCAAGCCGTTCCTGGTGTAGGTTTTCCTGTCACCTGATTGGCTGAAACGACAGGCGCCAGCGAGAGGAGGACTGGAGGAGATGCATGGAGGACCCCGCTTGTCGCCGTCAACCGCTGCCCCCTCAGACAGGGTAAGTGTCAGGCAGGCGGCATTTGATGGGCACACTGGCAGCATTTGGTACAGTGGCAGCATTTGATGGCCAGTGGCTGCATTTGATGGCACAGTGGCTGCATTTAATGGGCACAGTGGTGGCATTTGGGCACACTTCCAGCATTTGATGGGCACAGTGGCTGCGTTTGATGGGCACAGTGGCTGCGTTTGATGGGCACAGTGAGGCTGCAATTGATGGGGTTTTTCTTCAGAATTTTCCAGTTTGTTTGCTCCCCCCAAAAATGTTAAGCATCAGCCGCCACTGGTCTGTCCTGTTTTGAATCACATGTATTGTTTCAGTCCGCCTAAAACCCAGATATAATATTCAGACATTAAGGTGGCTCGGAACAGTTCTTGACCGGAGGGTGAGGGCGAGGCCGAGACAAGGGGTGGGCAGGAGAGGGTTATTGTTTTTGGCACAATGGTTTATTGTGGTCATGCGGGCACCATGAACCTATGGGGGATACAGTGTGGCATCTTTGCCCTGGGAGCTGGATTGCCGTGTCCCAGCACTGGGTGAGGGGGCACTATGTGCCCTGCATTACTAATCTCTTTGGATCGCCCAAAGATGTCCCAGGTCTGTTACAATCCTATAATGTATGCTGAAAAAAAACTTTACTGTGCAAAATGGCAACCCTACATTCAAGGCATCAGTTTTATAGTAAGTCTGTCATAATGTACATACTAGCAAAATACAACATGCGCCTGCGGGGGGACTTTTTTTAATTTTATCGCGGTTTACTACTGCTTTAAAGTGGTTGTAAACCACTGTTAAAACTTGCACCTACTGGTAAGCCTAGATTAAGGCTTACCTGTAGGTGCAAGAAATATCTCCTTAAAGGGGTGTTTCAGCCCTTTTTAATGTTTATTAAAAGTCAGCAGCTACAAAAAGTGTAGCTGCTGGCTTTTATTAAACGGACACTTACCTTGTCCATGGTTCCAGCAATGCGCCGGCCGGGGCTCCGCTCCTCTCCCCCCTCCCCGGCCGGCGTCTTCATTACAACTGTGGGCACCCGGCCGTGACAGCCTTCGGCTTCACGGCCGGGCACCCACTGCGCATGCGCGATCGGCACTGCGCATGCGCGGACGGCGCTGCGCCGTCCCATTGGACAGCCGATCGCCTGTGACCTGGACGTGTCCCAGGTGAACGCCTAACGCCTAACCAGCCCCTCGGCGGAAGGAGGAAGTGGGACAGGAAGTCCCACTCCTCCTGAAGCCCCCCTCCCCCCCCAAAAAAATTACATGCCAAATGTGGCATATAAGGGGGTGAGGAGTGGAATAAGCGGAAGTTCCATTTTTGGGTGGAACTCCGCTTTAACCTACACGGTTAAGGAGATATTTCCACAAAAACAGGCACCGCTGTCTATGGTGCAGGCGCACTGAGTGGTGCCGTTTTTGGGAATGGCATTAACAGGGTTAAAGCCGTGTTTTCGCGCATGTGCGGGAGTGACGTCATCGCCGCTCTAGCCAATCACAGCGCCGGAGCGTCGAAAACAGGAAGAAGCTCCAGGGGACATGGCGGTGGACGGGACCGAGGCGGACTTCGGGGGCTTCGTTCTCAGGTAAGTGACACATAATGAGCTAGTATGCATACTAGCTCATTATGCCTTTCTCTTGCAGGTGTATTTGTAAAAAAAATATATATATTACGGAGGGTTTACTTCCTCTTTAAGGCCATTGTGTTTGAATAGGAAGGGAGGCTGGCAACAATGTGTAACATTTGCTTGGCATTGAATGTCCACTGTAAGCTAGGGTGACCAGACATCCCCAGTTTCAGGGGACAGTCCCCTGATTGAGGACACTGTCCCTGGACCAAGTCTGTCCCTGGTTTTGTCCCCAGATTGGATTTAATAGGGAGCAGGGACAATTTTAAAGACAGTCAGTGCAGAATTAAAATAAAAAAAATTGAATTGCACACTCCCGCTCCGTCGTGGCTATTAGCATAGGGGGGTTGTATTTTTCCCATTATCTGTGGCCCTTATCATGTGCTGGTCAGAGCGGAGGGAATATTTCTTCAATTTCGGGTGCATGCCCATTCAGCTTCGCTCGCATGTTCTTCTGCCTTGGCTCAAATCCTGGCCAGCCACCTGCCTATCTCCTTGCTTCCCTGGCGGAGTGATCTTCCTCCGCACCCCATCCGGTAGTAGCCGGGCCCCGAAGAGTAAGACTTGAGAGGCTGTGAGGTGGGCGGCGACAGGCAGAGAGTCGCTGATTGTTGCCATTACTAGTAAAGAAAAAATATGTCGCTGGATTTCATTTAAAAAATCTGATCACCTTACTGTAAGCAGTATGTAGGTATGTATGTAAGCACTTTATTTTTCACATGTATGTAAGTTAAGGTGACCAGATTTTTAAAATTAAATCCAGGGACTTTTTTTTTTTTTACTAGTAATGGTGGCAGTCATCGACTCTGGCCATCGCCACCGTCACCCGGCTCAAGCCTGTCAAGTCTCCGGGGCCCCTGGCTAGGCTATTTTTTCATTTTTTTTGCAATGTTGGCAACTATGAGGTTGCAGGCTTGCTTATCAGCACAGACCCCCCCCCCCCCCCTGACAGGGAGAGCCACCAATCGGCTGCGATTCTGTGCACGATAAGAATGATCATAGCGGCAGTTCCGCTGCTTAATCGTTCTTACAGGCGATGGGTGCTTCTACGGGCTCTCCCGTGCCATCGGGGACCCGGAGGAAGAATCAGCCGCTGTCGGATGATGACCATAGAGATTTCTGGTGACCAAATGGTCACCAGTCAACTCTATGACCGTCGAAGGCCCGGAAGCGACGTTATGACTTTACATCTGCGGCCTGGATGTGAAGAAAGCCGCCATCGCAGCTATCGGCATGAGATCGTGGTGATTGATTTTATTTTTTTATCGATCTCATGCTTTCCAGTCTGGAGAAGAGATGTGGGGTCTTATTGACACTGCATCTCTCCATAAAGAGGACATGTCACAATAGATTCCTGTTACAAGGGATGATTACTTAATAAAAGTGAAAAAGAAAGTATAAAAAAAAAACTTATAACGCCCCTGTCCCCGATAGCTCGCGTCCATAAGCGAACACGCGCAAGTCCCGCCCACATATGTAAACGCCGTTCAAACCACACATGTAAGGTATCGCCTGTAAACCTGTAAAAAAAAATAAAGCGTCGCTTATGAAGATTTTTAAGCAGTTTGGCACCATTCCACCAGCGTGACATGTTGGGTATCTATTTGCTCGGTGTAACATCATCTTTCACATTATACAAAAAAATTGGACTAAGTTTAGTGTTTTGTTATTTTTTAGTTCATGAAACTGTTTTTTTTTCCCCAAAAAAGGGCATTCGAAAAATTATTGCGCAAATACCGTGTGAGATAAAAAGTGTCAATGACCGCCATTTAATTCCTCTAGGGTTTCTGCAACAAAAAAAAAAACATATGGAAGTGGTTAAATTGGCACGAGTTGCTATTTTGTATTTACAAAGAGAGCAATACGTATGCAGTAGCACCACGTCAGGGCTTCAACTCTTGCTACTGTCCATTCACACAACATTCATTCCACCCCCCCTCTCTCACACCCACACCCTCTCCCTCTCTCACACCCACTTTCCATCATTGTTATTCTCTAAAATCCTCAGAGGTGGGGCCTTTTCAGACTCCTACAAAACCGTTTACAGCGCACACATACAAGAATTACATTTATCCTGCAAGGCCATTTAAAAACACCTGAACTTATTCAAAAAAATACGGGGTTTGGTCACACTATATGGTCATATAGTGCTAAGCCCACTTACTGCGACAAAGTACCCCGAATAAGTGGGTTACCTACCTTAGTAATAGAATGAGGTGGGGCCTTTTAATACTCCTAAACCTTCAGGATGATTCAGAGGAAGGCGAAAACCCCCTCAGTCAGATGGGCTCCAAAGGGGAAAAATTCCTTCCTGACCCCCTAAGGCGATCGGATAGTCCCTGAATCATCAGTCTAGGGTGGCTAGTTTATCCTCTATCTATTGGAGATTGGTCATTGTTATCCTCTGACTCCTCAGAGGTGGGGCCTTTTCAGACTCCTAAACCTTCAGGATGATTCAGAGGAAGGTGAAAATCCCCTCAGTCAGATGGACTCCAAAGGGGAAAAATTCCTTCCTGACCCCCTAAGGCAATCGGATAGTCCCTGAATCATCAGTCTAGGGTGACCAGTTCATCTCCCTGTGAAATACTTGATTTTCTATATTGTTCAAGGCAATATAGATCAGAACATACATTCTATTTCTTATCAACATAAAGCTTTGGATCATCTGAGTTGACTTATATTATTCAGGGACAAAGTTAGACTTTTTAAGATTCCCCACATCAAGGCGGTATAGTTAAGAAAATACATTTTATTTCTCATTTATATCCATTGACTTTCCTATTACCAAGACCTCTATCCATGTAACCCCATATATCTGGGCTTGGGCATGCGTACTGTGCATGTGTAGATCAACCACAATTTGGAAAGGCCATCTAGAGGGAGGCCTAATCCCAAATCCCCCCCCCCCAGGGAGCAACCCACCCAGATCACTCCCAGAGAGTCAATGCTGTGCATCCCATTGGCAGGAAATATGGAGGAAGAGTGGGCTATGAGGGAGGATTCTATCCGGCATGTAAGTGGGAAAACAGGACACAGGTGTCTCAGTCTCCCTCCTATTCTCAGTCGTCACAGTTCCATGGGTGCATTGTGGGTCATAACACAGTGGCCCCACCCCCCAATGGAGCCCATGTGCACTGCACACTTTGCACCCATGGAATACGTGACTGCCACATACTAAAATGGTCCTAGATGGACACTCCTGTTGTTTTTTTATTTTATTTTATATATGCTGGTTAGACTCCTAATCTCCCCTATAGCCCACTCCTCCTCCACATGCCCTGCCAATGACATGTCTGGCAGTGACTCTTTGGTCGTGGTCTAGGTCTGTTGTTCCCTGGGGGGGAGCTTGAGATCACGCTCCTCTCTGGATGGCTTTCCGGATTGTGGCTGATCTACGCTTGCACAGTAGGCATGACCATGTCGCGTATGTCATCATAAGCCGCTATCATGCAGCAGTCAGAGCACATGTGATGGGTGGTCTGATATGTGACACAACCACCTGCAGTTCTATCCTCTGCACACATATACAGCCAGTGAGAGGTATATGGGGTTATATGGATGGAGGGCTTGGTAATAGGGAAGTCCATGGCCACAATGTTTTTGGGAACTTAAAAAGTCTAAATTTGTCCTTGAAAAATAAACGCCACCTAAGATGGTTGTAGATCCTTTGGTGTTCTTAGTCCTTAGTGATCCGAGGCTCTACATTGATGATCTGCCTCTCCGATGGTGATTAGGCTCCACATTTATGATCCTTCCTCTCCGATGGTGGTGAGAATGCCCTATGGTGAGGATCCTGGCTCTCAGATGGTGATGATGAGGTCACTGGCTGCAGCTTTATACGCTCACTCTCATAGGTGAAGCCATGAAATGCCTTCTGCTTCTTTGGCTCTATCAGCATCTCATTGTCTTGAATTAATTCATTCCCAGGCACTCCTTCACTCAGATCTTCCTCTGGAATCTGGAAAGAGAAAAAAATCTTGTCAATTTTTCTGGTTTGTCGAGAAAAAAATCCTACAAACCTCCCCATTGTGCTGGGACTTCTCCCTTATCCGTATACTTACATGTCCTGGTGAAAATGGCGGCGGTGATTTCCCTTGTTCTGTCTGTTCCCAGTCCACCATTGCTAAGAAGGGGTGTTCTCGGATCCTATCCACTAGCCTCATCCGCATCTCTTGGTCTTTACATAGAAACTGTAAAAAGGAACAAAATATAATAAGATACACTCAAGTAACAATCATTGAACATATTTGTTTTAATTACAGTATGACGTTGGCAGCCCCAGGGAAGTTCTATATGCCTTCTGAGTAAGGAATGTCCCAAAAAATTCAATCCACTGCATGTGTGATTGGTCCCATCACTATCCAAGGCCACCACGCAGGCCATGAATTCAAGTTAAGCACATCCTCTGCAATTAGATTTTAGGGGCTGCTGCTTTCCTCACACATCCTCTGCAAGAGGGTTTTCACTTTTTGGATTATACTTTCTAATGGCCCGTATACACGATCCGAATATCGGACGACGGATTGTACGCCTTTTTTCGCTTAATAATCGCAAGTAAAATAAAATAGGTTATTAAACTCACGAAAATTCTCGTACGACAGAAAAAAAAAATCTGAAGTGATGTCACGTGTTGTAATGTATTTGTATTGTATTTTCGGATGACGGCTGTACTGACTAAATGAAAATCGTACGATCTGACATCGTACAAGGAAAATTTTCGCGCTTGTCCGATCGAATAATATCGGATGAACGGTCGTGATCGGCTCTCGAAAGTAGTGTACACACGATCCGAAAATCGTATGATCCATCATCGGACGATCGTTTTCGTCCGTTATTCGGATCGTGTGTATGGGCCATAAGACTTTTTAACTGTTAAAGGCACAAGAAGGCTGTTGTTTTTCTTATGACAGGTGAAGGCAGATCCTTCTATTAAGCAGTCAGCTTGCTAAAAGTACTGCTATGACCTCCATCAATGTGTGCAGGTAAGAATGTGAAATTTCTAATGTGTTTTCTAAAATCTTATTAAGATATATGTAGCCTAGAAAGGACATTGTCCCTTAAAAGATATATAAAAGCTCTGTGTATACTTACGTTGTCTATGATGTCACAGAGGTTAATGTCCATGTCTTCTGGATAATCCGGTTCCACGGTGAGCACTATCTCCAATAGCTGTCGTAAGGGCACGTTGCTGGTAACAAATGGATGTCTGCAGAACTTAATCTCATATACTATTACTCCCAGGGAGTAAAAGTCGGCCATGCCAAAGTATGAAGAACATTGAAGGACCTGTAGAAACATAATGGAGAGAAAGAAGGATGAGCTTATTGTCAGGTCAGGCAGAGGACAGAGATGACTCCATGCTGGTATATGTGACCTATGGGGCCCACCAGGAGTCCTAAAATTGGCGGAGCTTGTGAAAATTGAAGGTGGGGCTTTAGGTCTCCCAGAGACACAAAATTTAATTGGTAGAAATCTCCCAAATTGAGGGAAATTTCTCTTAGAAAACTGTCCCCAGGACAGGTGTCCCCATTAAGAGATGTCTCCCCACCTCATGTTCTGAGGAAAACTCTAAAACTTTGGATCTCCCCTCTTTCTTTTTCAATGACAATGGTCACCAATACAAACAGATGGGGTTCCAATTCGGACACAGCTACCTATATAAAGCTGAGAGAGGGTCTAACCCTTCCCCACGCTTACCAAAACAAAAAAAGAAAGCTCTTGCCTACACTTTAATGGTGCAGATAAAGGTATACTGACACTAATTGCTTAATGTTCACAAGCGCTCATAATGTTAAAGAGAAGGAGTACAGCAATTCCAGAATCTTTTATCCCATTTTTATATGTGCGATTCGGGCCAGACAGTGCCAGCCTTCTACACCTGGCCTCAATGTCCCCTACAAAAAAGCTCCAACACTGCTGCATCTCTTAGATATTCCCTTCTTTTTTTTGGGGAATATAATTCCGGCCTGGAAACCTATTCAACCAGGGCACTAGTGGAGACATTTTTAATTTGGTGAAACGTGAGCCCCTTTAACTTATCTCTATATCCCATAATGACAAACATTACAATTAGGTCTAATATCAGGTGGATAGCACATATCTTACCTCTGGCGCCATGTACGATGGTGTCCCCAATCGTCCTTGAATCCTGTTGGACTCTGTGACTCCAGCAACTGACAAGCCAAAATCCGTGATTTTGATGTGGCCAAGATCATCCAAGAGGATATTTTTAGGCTTGATGTCTCTGTGGACGATCTCCCTAGAATGCAGAAACTGCAGACCGCAGATCATTTCCGCTATGAAGTATCTGATGAGGAAATAGATATATAAATTAGCATCCCAAATGATTGCCGACTAATTAAATCTAAAGATGAAATGACTTTCCCCCATAGTACATAGGGGTGTGGATGGTCAGGGCTCAGGTGACCCGGTCCTTGATCTTACCTTATGGTGTCCTCAGGAAATGGAGCTTCTGAAACCATGGTCTCAAAGAGATCTCCTCTTCTCAGGTATTCCATAACAAAGAAGAGATGATTCTGTATGAACATAAGAGGAAAAGTTTACATTATAGACATGCAGGATTTCCGTTTTTTAGAGGAATAGACAGACACACACACAATTTAGGAAAACTGGAAAGAGAAACTACATAGGCCGCCATTGCTGGACTGTCCTTATTGCAATGCTAGTTTTGTCTGGCTTTTCTGTTAATGCAATGAATTTAATTATTTGGTTTAGCATCCTGGAAGCCCCCTGTAGATCAAGAGGCCTGACTTCTCCTGTCTTTTAGGCTTCAGACTTGTTCTTGGTGACTCAAAGTTTTGAGACCAGAAGCAAGCAAGGAATTGGTCATTTCAAACGTACATCAGCAATGGCAGCCTTTTTAAAATGTGGTTTCTTTAAGTAAAACCTCTACTCCTGTGCAGTTTACTCCAGGCTTGTAGGAGGTATTCTAGAGTTCTGTGCTTCCCCATACTGCTTTCCCCAACTAAATCTGGTGTGGGACACAAGTGAAGCTCCCTTCCGCCTCTCACAATTCAGCACTTGGTGCCTAAGGGACTATTTGACAGGTGTGAAGACCGTCATATGAGGCAGAAGGGGGATGTTTAGCCTTGTGTAAATTTCAGCTCCCAAAAAGGTCACCATTTGCATACCAATTTTAAGGGGTCTAGGATCAGCAGTGGAGTGCAGTACAGGAAAGAGGTGAAGAAATTGGAAGGTGAAAAGACTTACCTTTGTCTGGAATGTTCCAAACAGATGTGTAACAAATCGACTCTCGCTGGCTGCCTTCAGCACGTCACGTTCTGTGAAAATCATCTGACAATTGATAGCTTTTCGCAGTAATTTTTTCTTTTCCACAATTTTAACCGCCAGCTTCTGGTCAATGGCGGGATGAGAGGCTAACAGCACAATCCCGTAGAATCCCTCTCCGAGCATTCTATAACAGGTCATCTCTTCAAAGGAGAGTATGCATGACTGGTCCTCGATGGCACTGGCAGATTGGACTGGTGAGGCCATCTCATGGTTTGTGCTACTGATGGATGATGATTGAAGACTATCAACATTACTGCTGAGTGTAATAGATGAAGATAGAATGCTTGATATGTCAGAGAGTGATGAGAGTGATGGAGATTTGCTCAATTTGGCGCTTCTGCATCTAGCCGATTTGTTGTCTATACTGGTGGATTGGCGGACTTCAATTTTGATGTCCTTGGTTGATGGAGTGACTTGTGTTTTTTTGTCCTCCATAGCTGCAGTCTGTACAGTCTTCTGGTCTTCATTGGTGGATGGAGTGATTTGTATTTCCTTGTCCTCTGGCTGCAGCTTTAGACGCTCACTCACATAGGCGAAGCCATGAAATAGCTTCTGCTTCTCTGGCTCTATCTGTGTCTCATTGTCTTCATATTGAAATAATACATTCCCTGGCACTCCTTCACTCAGATCTTGCTCAGAAATCTGTAAAGAGGAAAAAGTCTAGTAAATTTTACTGGTTCATTCATAAAAAAATCCTACAAATCTCCCAATTATCCATATACTTACATGTCCTGATGGAAATGGCGGCGGTGATTTCCCTTGTTCAGTCTCCTCCCAGTCCACCATTGCTAAGAAGGGGTGTTCTCGGATCCTCCCCACTAGTCTCATCCGCATCTCTTGGTCTTTACATAGAAACTGTAAAGAGAAACAAAATATAATAAGAAACACTCAAATAACATGAACAATCTCTGAAAAAAAAAAATCTTATGAGGTTGGTAGGACCAGGGAAGTTCTATATGCTGTCTGTGTAAGAAATGCCCCATCACTATTTAAGGCCACCACAAAGACCATGAATTAAAGTTAAGCACCTCCTCTGCAATTGGATTTTAGGGGACTCGGGGGTTGCTGCTTTCCTCACACATCCTCTGCAATAGGATTTTCATTTTTTGGATTGTACTTTCTAAGACTTTTCCACTGTTAACCACTTAAGGACCGCCTCCTGCACATTTACGTCGGCAGAATTGCACGGCTGGGCACAGGCACGTACCTGTACGTCCCCTTTAAGTGCCCAGCCGTTGGTCGCCCCCCGACTGTCCGAAGCTCCGTGGCCGCGGGACCAGCGCACGCGATCGCCGTCGGTGTCCTGCGATCGGTCACAGGAGCTGAAGAATGGGGAGAAGTGTGTGTGTGTGTAAACCTTCCCTGTTCTTCACAGTGGCAATGTCACTGATCGTCTGTTCCCTGATATAGGGAAAGGCGATCAGTGATGTCACACGTCCAGCCCCGCCCCCTTACAGTTAGAAACACATATGAGGTCACACATAACCATTACAGCACCCCCTAGTGGTTAACTCCTAAACTGCAATTGTCATTTTCAAAGTAAACAATGCATTTGTATAGCACATTTTGCTGTGAAAATAACAATGGTCCCAAAAAATGTGTCAAAATTGTCCGATTTGTCCGTCATAATGCCGCAGTCACGAAAAAAAAAATCGTTGATCGCCAACATTCGTAGTAAGAAAAAAAAATATTAATAAAAATGCCATAAAACTATCCCCTATTTTGTAAACGCTATAAATTTTGCGCAAACCAATCGTTAAACGCTTATTGCGATTTTTTTTTTTTGTTTTACCAAAAATATGTACAAGAATACATATCGGCCTAAACTGAGAAAAAATGTTTTTATTATATCATTTTTGGGGGTATTTATTATAGCAAAAAGTAAAAAAAATATTGATTTTTTTATTTTTTTTTAATTGTCGCTCTATTTTTGTTTATAGTCCAAAAAATAAAAACAGCAGAGGTGATCATATACCACCAAAATAAAGCTCTATTTGTGGGTAAAAAAAGACGCCAATTTTGTTTGGGAGCGACGCAGTGCCGAATCGCAAAAACTGGCCCGGTCCTTTACCTGCGTAATGGTCCGGGTCTTAAGTGGTTAAAGGCACAAGAAGGCTGCTGCTTTCCTTATGACAGGTGAAGGCAGATCCTTCCATTAAGCAGTCAGCTTGCTGAAAGTACTGCTATGACCTCCATCAATGTGTGCAGGTAGGAATGTGTTTTTTCTAAAATCTTATTAAGATATATGTAGCCTAGAAAGTACTTTGTCCCTTAAAAATATAAAATCTCTATGTATACTTACGCTGTCTATGATGTCACAGAGGTTGATGTCCGTGTCTTCTGGATAATCCGGCTCCACGGTGAGCACTATCTCCAATCGTTTTTTTAAGGGTACCTTGCCGGTAAGAAATGGATGTCTGCAGAACTTAATCTCATATACTATTACTCCCAGGGAGAAATAGTCGGCAATGCCAAAGTATGGAAAACCTTGAAGAACCTGTAGAAACATAATGAAGAGAAAGATAAAAATAAGCTTTATTGTCAGGCCAGGCAGAGGACAGAGATGACTCCATGCTGGTATATTTGACCTATAAGGTACACCAGGAGTCCTAAAATTGTGCTCAAAAGACATCAAACTAAGGTGGAGCTTGTGAATATTGAAATGGGGCTTTAGGTCTCCCAGAGACACAAAAGGAAATTGATTGAAAATCTCCCAAATTTAGGGAAATTTCTCTCTTAGAGAGCTGTCCCCCAGAACAGGTGTCCCCATTAAGATGTCTCCCCACCTCATGTTCTGGGGAAAAACTCTAATGTTTGGATCTTCCCTTCTCTTTCTTTCTCAATGACAATGATAACTGATACAAACAGATGGTGTTCCAATGCGTTCCCCCACTCATAACAAAACAAAAAAAAAAGAAAGGTCTTGCCTACACTTTAATAATCCATTTTAATGAGGCAGATAAAGGTATACTGACCCCATTAGCTTAATGTTCACAAGCGCTCATAATGTTTAAAGAGAGAGTACAGCAGGCGGGCAATTCCAGAATCTTTTATCCCATTTTATATGTGTGATTCGGGCCAGACAGAGCTAGCCTTCTACAACTGGCTTCAATGTCCCTTACAAAAAACCTCCAACACTGCTGCATCCCTCAGACATCCTCAACGTTTTGTTGGGAACATATTTCCGGCCTGGAAACCCATTGAAAGCATCCAGGGCACCAGTGGAGAAATTATTAATTTAGTGAAAAGTGAGCCCCTTTATCTTATCTCTATATCCCATAATAATAAACATTACAATTAGGTCTAATATCAGGTGGATAGCGCATATCTTACCTCTGGCGCCATGTACGATGGTGTCCCCAATCGTCCTTGAATCCTGTTGGACTCTGTGACTCCAGCAACTGACAAGCCAAAGCCAGTGAGTTTGATGTGTCCATGATCACCCAAGAGGATATTTTCAGGCTTGATGTCTCTGTGGATGATCTCTTTAGAATGCAGAAACTGCAGACCCGCAGATCATTTTCCGCTATGAAGTGTCTGATGAGGAAAGAGATATATAAATTAACATCCCAGACCAATTAAATCTAAAGATCAAATGATAGTACATAGGGTTGTGGATGGTCGGGGCTCAGGTGAAGGGGCTGACTACGTCACTGCCATTTCCTCAGTGGTCAGTCACTCCCCGACTCCAGAGTGACCCGGTCGTTGATCTTACCTTATGGTGTCCTCAGGATATGGAGCTTCTGAAACCATGGTTTTAAAGAGATCCCTTCTGATCAGGCATTCCATAACGAAGAAGAGATGATTCTGTATGAACATAAGAGGAAAAGTTTACATTATAGACATGCAGGATTTCCTTTTATTCAGGAGACTAGACAGACACACACACACACACAATTTAGGAAAACTGTAAAGAGAAACTACATAGGCCGCCATTGCTGGACTGTCCTTATTGCAATGTTGGTTTTGTCTGGCTTTTCTGTTTATGCGATGAATTTAAATTATTATTTGGTTTACCATCCTGGAAGCCCCCTGTAGATCAAGAGGCCTGACTTCTCCTGTTGTCTTAAGTCTTGGTACACTCGATCCCAGTCCAATCCGTTTGATGGAACGGTACCTGAAAGGACCGTTGTCATATAAGGTTAAACGGACGAATCTTGTAGGTTGTGAGTACTACGATTTCTGAAAAAAAGGAGGTGGTTTCTGATGGGTAGCCAACGCACAGCGCCATCGTGAGTTAAAAAAAAAACAAACGCGCTATTGTATCAGAAAAAACGCCGTTGATGTAAAACACGAAAAACGAACGTGCCCTAGAAAAAAATGGTTCAATGCTTTTCCAAAGCATGCGTCGACTTGAATTCTGATGCCGCGTAACACACGATCATTTTTTTTTTGCGAATGAAAAAAAAACGACCGTGTTTTTTTTTTTAAAAACGTCATTTAAATTGGGGGAGTCATGTGTGGGTACGGGGCAAAACGTCCATTTTATTGTCTTAAAAAAAACGACCAAAAAAAAATTCCAACATGCTTGAATTTTTTGTGTCGTTTTTCAGAACGTCGTTTTTTGTGTCATAAAGAGTGATGGTGTGTGGACAAAACGATGTTGAAAACAACGTTTTTAAACCCGCGCATGCTCAGAAGCAAGTTATGAGACGGAGCTTCAATGGAAAAGAGTGCCGTCGAACGTGGTGTACGTCACCACGCTTTGCTAGAGCTTTGTAGAAAAACGATGGTGTGTACGCAACGTCGTTTTGGAAAATGAAGTTTGAAAAACGTCATTTTTTTTCATGATTGAAAACGTTGTTTTTTTTTCATCGCAAAAAATGATCGTGTGTACGCGGCATGAGCATGCGTGGATGTTTAAACCGATGGTCGTGCCTACTAACGATCGGTTTTGACCTATGGCTTAGGAACCCATAGGTTAATTTTAAAGCAAGTATGGCTTTTTTTTTTAACCTAAGGTTAAGTAAGCTATGGGGCCCACACACGATCGGTTTTGAACGATCAAAACGGTCCATCAGACCGTTGTTGTCTGGCTAAACCTATCGTGTGTACGAGGCCCTAGGTTGCAGACTTGTTCTTGGTGACTCAAAGTTTTGAGACCAGAAGCAACCAAGCAATTGGTCATTTCAAACGTAGGTCAGCAATGGCAGCCTTTTAAAATGCGGTTTCTCTAAGTAAAACTTCTACTCTGTGCAGTTTACTTGGCCAACCTCCAGGCTTGGAGGAGATATTCTAGAGTTCTGCTCCTCCCCATAGTACTTCCCACCCACTACATCTGGTGTGGGACACATGTAAAGCTCCCTTCCGCCTCTCACAATTCAGCACTCGGTGCCTAAGGGACTATTTGACAGGTATGAAGACCGTCATATGAGGCGGAAGGTCCCAAAAAGGTCACCATTTGAATAACAATTTAAGGGGGTCTGGATCAGTAGTGCAGTGCAGTACAGGAAAGAGATGAAAGAAATTGGAGATGAAAAGACTTACCTTTGTCTGGAACTTCCAAACAGATTTGTAATAAATGGACTCTCGCTGGCTGCCTTCAGCATGTCGCGTTCTGTGAAAAGCATCTGACAATCAAATAGCTTTTTGCAGTAGTTTTTTCTTTTCACAACTTTAACGCCAGCTTCTGGTCAATGGCGGGATGAGAGGCTAACATCACCATCCCGAAGGCCCCCTGTCCAAGGATTCTATAACAGCTAATTGTTTCAATGGAGAGTACACGTGACTGGTCCTTGATGGCACTGGCAGATGGGATGGTGAATCCATACATGGTTTGTGCTACTGATGGATGAAGATTGAAGACTATCAACATCACTGCTGAGTGTAACAGATGATATATTAATATAAATGCTTTGATACTCAGAGAGTGATTAGAATTGACGCTTCTGGATCTAGCCAATTTCTTGTTACTGGTGGCGACGGACTTAAATTTTGATTCCTTATTGATGGAGTGACTTGTGTTACTTTTTTCATAGCTGCAGCCTGTACAGTCTTTGGGTCTTCATTGGTGGATGGAGTAACTTGTATGTCTTCGTCCTCCATAGTTGTGGCCTCTGCAGTCTTCTGGTCCTCGCTGCTTGATGGAGAGACTTGTATGTCTTTGTCCTCCATAGTTGAGGCCTGTACAGTCTTCTTGTCATACGTGGTTGGACTTGGAGTGACTTGTTGTTCGTC
>CM056057.1:98636603-98662737 GCA_029574335.1 Rana kukunoris
GTCCGGGAGGGGGGGGGGGCTCTGACTAAGTTTTCGATCCTTGAACCTAAGAAACACCCTGGGAGTGTGAACGCTCTGGGAGCGTGGACAAAATTATAAGAAACACACTCTGGGAGTGTGAACACACTCTGGGAGTGTGAACAAAGTTATAACAAACACACTCTGGGAGTGTGAACAAAGTTATAGCAAACACGCTCCCGGGAGCGTGAACAAAATTATAAGAAGCACACTCTGGGAGTGTGAACACTCTGGGAGTGTAAACAAAATTAATGTTTCAGGGAAATATTAATACGTCTCGGGTAAACAAACTACTGACCCGTGTTGTGTCTAAAACTGCTTTGCTTCTCTTATCTGTCACGTAGAAGTTTAAGATAATCTGTTTGTATGATCCAATAGTCCGGTTAGTGAGTATACGGACTGTGATCATTGACTGAATTTAAAGTAATAAGAATTATTGAATATTTACTTCAGTGTATGTCTACTGGTCAATCCACGGTGATGGTCAACAAGATACGGGCTGGCCCGAGCATGAGACTGGTCTAGGCTGATTCCACCCAAAGACCAGGTTAACCTTGATTTTATTACCAGGGTTAAAACCAGTTGAGGGTGGAGTCGGAGCGAATGAAGAGGTTCATGCTGCATTGAACATCACAAATTTGATCTAACATATACTGAAGCTGTATTTATGACACGTAGAAGACTGTGTTACTGAATGACCTGTCAACATTGTACTAAGTGTTTAAGTTTTGACATAACAAATTGGGATTTAAATTCTGCTAAATTAGTCTCAATAACCCCACCCGTAAGACAAAAGAAATTCTTAGGTGGACGAGTTATTTCCTGCCGTCCCGAATGCAGAACAGTTTATTACAGAATCAATTTCCATGGAGAAATAGACTGTAATCAACTCGGGCTTACTTATAGGCAGGTTAGAAACGTCTACCATCTGCAGCCACATATATTTTGTAGCAGATAGACTGCTGGTACTGCAAGGATAACGAACCACTGGTTGTCTTTCTGTTAGAAAATACTAATAACACATATAAAGACATTAATGACATGCAAAGATTGTGTCTGTGGAATATTGTGTTTGTGTAATTGAACTTAAGCATACTAAAGCTGACAATAACTTACGCCTTGTTAGACAATTGAAGTGAATGAAGTGATTGTTTGTGATTATGTGAAGGTACATGAAAGTCTTATACCTCCATGGTGTTCTATGAGTTACTGTAATAAAAAAATTACAAATTCTGATAGTGAGGGTCAATGGACACCCCAGACCGAAAAGATGAGTGAACCCCGCTTTTGGCAAAAGAGCGGCCGCAATGACAACCGTTATTGTCATTAAATTTTGTTATCAGTGGTCAATAACTAATCGGTGTCTGGAGTCCATTGGCTAATACAAAAACAAAAGATTTGAAAAATGTTAAGTGTGAGTGAAGTTTCGCAGAAGACCCTTAGGGTTTTCTGTGAACGAATTAAAAGTATTCTGTGTAGCCGGGTTGATTAAGCATGCAGGAATATTAAAAGGAACTTGTGCATTTATTATTTGTATTGTTTATATGAGCTGCGACCTGACTGTATATAGGACTCATCCAATGTGGGTCCAATAAAATAGTTGGCATTATGCCAAATGTGTATTTTCTAAACAAGAGGTTTATTTTGTTTAAAAATATTTTTTATTGTTTTGCACATTAACAGCCACATATTAGTGAGAGACCATATAACCTACACCATGTTTTTTGCAGCAGTAGACCGCCCAAGGCGCTGTTGCAAGAACCAAGTATTATATAAACTTAATTGTTATTTCTCTGTACCAATTAAAGATTACATTGGGCAGACTCTGGGTTGATTACAGCTGTTCATTGATTGTTTCAGCGGTTTTATGTCCCGGTAATGGGCGCTGCAGAGCCTGAACATAGTCCACCCCAACCGGGTGAGGATTGTGAGGATTATGTGGCCCGCATTTGTGGGGACCGGTTATTTAATTAACCCATTCATAGATAATTTAAGTGCATGGACCAAGAATATGAACAGTTGTAACCCGTTCCCTATAGAGGAAGGAGGAGGATTATTGTTGAATCCTCGGTGTTACCCATTGATGCTTTCACTGAATCATACATTGTGACCATGTATAACATGCAGGCATATCTGGATCCTCCGGACCTGTCTGAAGATGTTTTGGCCACAGGAGAGTATGACACTGGCCTAATCTCCTGTGCCCCTTACAGGGTCACTCTGAAACCTGACCTCCATGCCGTGCTTGCCAACATACCACATGATGCCACACATTTTACTGTTATAGACTTAAAGAATGTTTTTCTTAGTGTCCCTGTTGACAAGAAGACCAGACCTTTTGTTTTCTTTTTTTCTTTTTCCCTTGTTGGCGAACACCAGTTAAACTGGTTGAAAGTGCCTCAAGGATTTGTGGACTTCCCCGTGGTATACAGTACTGTTTTTCAGTCCACACTCGGGCCATGGCACTCCCCCCAGGGTTCGGTAGTACTACAGTATATCAATGATTTGATGGTCTGTAGTAAGTCTAGGGAGGCCTGTCAACAAGACAGTGAATCACTAATGTTATGGTTATGTGAATGTGGTCATAAAGTGTCTAAGCAAAAGTTGCAATGGTGCAGTGAAAATGTTGAATACTTGGGCTTTGTCTTCACAAAAGGCAAAAGGAACATCAGTATTTCAAGTATCCATGCAATAGTGGGCCTGGTCACCCCACAAACCAAGAGGGAGATGCTATCCTTCCTTGGTATGATTAATTATTGCAGGCAATGGATCCCTGATTGTTCTTTTTATGATAATGTTCTGAGACAAGCCACTCTGAAAAATTCTCCTGAAAATGTTAAATGGTCTAATGAAATGTTGCATGCCTTTGAGGCATTAAAGGAAGCTATAGTAATGAGTCTTTGACTGAGCCTCCCTGACTTTTCATTGATGTTTAATTTGTATGCTAGAGACAATTGTAAAACCATGGCGGGTGTGCTGGCCCAGGAACACGGGGGCAAGCTACGACCTGTAGCTTATTTTTCAAAGGTCATGCCTCTACAGGTCCAGGGTTTATCGTCCTGTTTTAGGGCTCTGGCAACATGCGCTATGGTGTGTAGAAATGGCATCTGTGTTCACATTAGGACATCCTACAACCTTACATACCTCACATGATGTAGTAAGCCTGCTTAAAGGCATACACATCCAACACATGTCAGCTCAGGGATTAAGTGAGTATGAGGTTATTCTGCTCAGTAATCCACAGCTGTACATTGAGTATAGTGCCAGTAACTCGGGCCCGGCCATGATCCTAGATGCACTTCTAGGCATGAAGTCATCTGAGGATAAAGGACCCGATTGTCATGACTGTCTGGAGGCAATCGAAATGGTTACTTCCCCCAGACTGGACATGATGAACACACCCATCCCGGGTGCAGATGTTGTCTTTGTGGATGGTTCATGTACCGAGCCCAATGACAACACCTGCCTGGCAGGGTATGCAGTAGTTAAATTACCTGGCGTGTTTCTAGAAGCCAAGTCCATCCCTTACCAGTCAGCTCAAGCAGCCAAACTCATTGCTCTTACTAGAGCATGTGAAATTTACACAGACCAACCGGTGACTGTTTACACTGACTCGAAATACGCACATGGGGTTGTCTTTGATCATGGGGTACTGTGGTCCCTAAGGGGATACGTATGGAGCTGATGGGAAAAGAATTTCCCACTCACAGCTTATTGACAAACTTCTCAGAGCCATCACCCTTCCCAGTAAACTTGCCGTTATACACTGCAGAGCACACACTAGGGGTACTGATGAGATCAGCAAAGGGAATGCCTTGGCTGACCAGGAAGCAAAGCGAGTGGCCCAAAGAGGGAGACCCTGTTGCAAATGCCCGCCCTGGTCCCTATTCTCCCAGAAGAAGCCCCACTGGTTGCTGATCTCCAGCGCTCAGCGTCCCAAGGACTGGTGTTATCCTGTTTTTGTAGAGAAATCCTAGAACTGGATTGATCTGCAAAGAGGGGAGACATGCATCCCACAGTGTAGTGCCCCAATACATTGCACAGGCATCCCACAGTGTAGTGCCCCAATATACATTGCACACTATCATGGGATAGGACACCTAGGTTGGAAACACACTCTAAAACAACTACTAAAAGATTTTTATGTTACAGATGCCAGGCAATTGGTAGAAAGTTATGTCAAAAGGTGCATTACATGCATCAGGAGTAAACCCAATAACCCACATCGGATTGCTCCACCCCACAACCCCGTTCACACACCTTCAAATTGATTTCACCCACATTTCACAGCGAAAGGAGGACAACAACCAGTCTGTATGATTACAGACGTGTTCTCCCGCTGGCCTGAAATGTTTCCCACTAAGAGGAAAGATGCTAAAAGGTAGTGGGAATCCTCACAGGGGAAATCATCCCCAGGTGGGGAATACTACTACAAATAAATTCAGACCAAGGCCCAGCATTTACTTCCCAAATCAAAGACAAGCCGAGGAAAGCTACGAGAGGTGCGTTTAAAAAGTGAAAAAGATACCTCCCAGCTGTCCTTGCTGAGATAAGAATGGCACCAAATGCAACCCTAGGATATTCTTCTTTTGAACATTAGGGATGAATATATGAGAAAGTTGATTGAAACTTTAATAGAAGTCAAAGACAATGTTACTTGCAAGTTTCCGTTTCTTCCACAGGGCAACACTCACCCTCTCAAGGAAGGAGATGTAGTGGTGATAGAACAGCTGAAGAAGGGAAACTAACTAACTGAACACAGTCCTACCTGGATCCATGCTGCTGGTACGCAGGGAACCTGAGTCAGAGGAAACAGAAGCAAGCAAGGAGGTACTAACGGGAGCAGACAGCTCTGACCTCGAACAGGACCCAGAAGCAAGCAAGGAGGTACTAACGGGAGCAGACAGCTCTGACCTCGAACAGGACAGTCAAGAAAAGGGGGTAATAACGGGGGCAGACAGCCCTGACCCTGTAGAAAATGACAATCCTGATTTCACCGGATTCGGGCAAATTGTGGCTACTGATAGGACTGGTTTCATTTTTCAGTGTTCATCCTTGTGTGGATCACAACTAATTGCATTTATCATCCAGAGGACTTGGGCGGGCTGCGGGTTATTTGTGGTAAAACTGATACAAGTAAACAGCCCTCCAGAACAAGGAGAAGTGCCCCTCTTTCTCCCCCTGATCCCCAACAAGTAGCAATAACACAAACTGGGGGGGCACCTGTTATAAAAAGGTTTGGTGATGGGAGGGATTATTTTTGTAATATGAAGGGGCTCTTACTACTTTCTGGTTTAATTCCTCTAGTACCCAGGTAGCGACATTTATGTTCAACCATAGCTTGTGTGACCGTATTATAATACCCACGGGAGCTCAGGCCCCATTTAGGTACTGTGCCCCTCAATATCCCTTCCAACCAAGAGAAATGTTTCTTAAGTCTCTTCACCTCCACACCCACTAATGACACACTTTGCGAGAAATGGAAGAAAGAGTATCCTATCTTATTAAAAAACCCAAATCCAGGTAGTCATATCACCATATACCCAGGGAATTATACCTGTTATATATCCAATGGTACGCCTAAGGGTAAAGGCAGAGACCTCCAGGTATTTCCTGAGGGTTATTGCCATGAGAGAAGGAATACAACAATTGTGAACCAAATATGAAATTAAGAACCAAATTGGATTCCCCATGGAGAGGGGAATGCGCCCTGGCCAAGGTTATAATGCCCCTACACATAGTGTCAGAAAGTGATCCTGATAATGGTCAGATTTCCCCCAACTCCCTAAAAAGAAGAAAAAGAGAGTCCCCAGGAGGAAGTTTTGATCCACATGTATATATAGATTCGATAGGGGTGCCAAGAGGGGTCCCCAATGAATTTAAAGCAAGAGATCAAGTTGCTGCAGGTTTTGAGTCCTTAATCCCTATCATAACCATAAATAAGAATGTTGATTGGATAAATTATATTTATTACAACCAACAAAGGTTTGTTAATGATACAAGGGATGCCCTAAAGGGGATAGCAGAACAGCTTGAATATACGTCCCAAATGACTTTCCAGAATCGGATGTCTCTAGACATGATTCTAGCCGAAAAGGGGGGCACATGTGTATATATTGGTAAAACTGAAGGATGTTGCACCTACATTCCCGATAACACTGGTCCCAATGGTAAGGTTACTCTAGCAATCCAGAAACTAGAAAACCTATCTGTAGAATTGAAGAAGAATTCAGGGTTAACCAACCCCTGGGATCAGTGGTTTGGGTGGTTTGCTAACTGGAAACAAATCCTAGTCCAACTAGGAATTTTTGTAGTTGTAGTACTCCTTGTAATAGGAGTAATAGTCTGCTGTGTGATCCCCTGCTTTCGAAAAATATTCAGCAAAGGTATAGACAATCTTTCAATGCTTTCCACTGTAACCTCCGACTTGGAGGTCCCTTTTAACCCCCCCCCCAAGGCTATGCTGATTACATAAAGAAACATAAGCTAAGAAAGAAGCGTAACCTCGTTGTTTAGGATGGGTGGAATAGGTCCCTTTTTATACTAGCAAGGAACCCAAGGCTCAGTCACCTATTCACATTTCTTACACCCAGGGAGACTAGTTCCCTGATGACATCCTTCACACGAAGATAGGAAAATCATTTTTTGTACATATATGATTTTAAGAGGGGATTGAGGGAGATTTATGCTTTTGCAATTGTAACGCCATCTTGTTCACTCCTCAGCTCCATTTTAGATATTTGCTTCTGCACGTACTTGCTTGTGGTATGTGTTACCTTGAAACTGTCTTAAATTTGTCTTCTCAGCCTTTCTCAGAACAATATGTTCTTATCTTCCTTTACACTCCTCTGCAGAACAACATGTTCTTATCCTCCTTGGTTTTCCTCTGAAATGTCGGTCACAACTGGTTATAACCTCCTCATTTAAATCTGCCTATAGAATGTTAATAAGTTATCTTTTGTAAATGTATTCTACACCCCTCTTTACACCATATAAAAGGTCTAGGCGGGGTCTAAATAAAGAGAGCTTGATTTCACCTACTACATGTCTCTATGTCCTTTTCTATGGTGAAATTGATCTCCCAGGTACCTGCAGACACAACACGAGTCGACTGATAGTCGGGGATTATCAGAACGGAGGGAGGTCCGGGTACCTACCTACAGTACTTACCTACAGTCACGCTGTAACAGACTGAAAAGCACGAATCATCTCTCACCAAACATTTACTAACACGCGGTAACACGAGATTAGCAAAAGCAGCCCCAAGGGTGGCACCAGTGGAATCGAACTTCCCCTTTATAGTGCCGCCGTACATGTTGTACGTCACTGCGTTTCAGAACGATGAGATTTTGTCTTGACAGTGCGTATGCAAGGAAAGCTTGACCAGATTCTCATCAAGCCTGACAAGAACCTCGTCGAGGAAAACGATGTTTCTTTTACGTCGAGATTCTTGGTCATGTGTACGAGGCCTAAAGCCAACAACAGTGCATTCTACTGAAACACAGGACACCACCAATACCACGTACAGACAAGGGACTCCTGATAATGTAACCACTGTGGCACCCAATCACAGTGGTCACATGTTCCACCCCCAGGGCGCATAGACCGGGACTTGGCAGGTAGGGGTTAAAAAGCACTTTTATTAAGAAGAGGAATCTCCTGCGCTAGCCAAATGAATCCAAAACAGATAGAGGAACCTGGTGTGTTATGTATGTAAAAATGCTGCTCAAATCTATAAAGTGTACAAATCACTGAAAAATTGGAGTATAAAATTGTGATGAGCACAATCTCAAACACTTTCAAATGCAAGGGTCACCGCTATAACAAACAGTGTATGTACCAGTGAAATACTGCAAATAGCAATATGGTATGAACCAAAGTAAAAACCATGGAACATGCTTGTATTGGGTAGCATGTAAACAAGTAAAATATAAGGGCGATCCAAATAGAGTGCTAAAGATGCATAAACAATCATAAGCAACGATAAACAACTAGTAAACAAAATGTATAAAGTCCAAAAGTGCTGGTGCTGATAAATAATAAATATGACTTCCAGTGCTTCAAAATTCAACATGCTTCAAGTAATGGTCCTCTTACTATGTGGGCTCACAGAGCACTTACCTCGATCATACAGATCATGAGCCTTGTATGACTAGAGACCAGGTCACTGCAAACGTGATGTCCTTAATGTGCAGCTTCCTGATGCTCTTCGGCAATATCGATAATGGTCTTCAATAAAATGGAGGCTCACAGTATGGGTCCTTTCTCTCCATGTGTTCCTTAGAACACATTCTGTTCCTTTCTAAGGAACACATGGAGAGAAAGGACCCATGCTGTGAGCCTCCATTTTTATTGAAGACCATTATCGATATTGCCGAAGAGCATCAGGAAGCTGCACATTAAGGACATAACGTTTGCAGTAAGCCGGTCTCTAGTCATACACGGCTCATGATCTGTATGATCGAGGTAAACGCTCTGTGAGCCCACATAGAGGACCATTACTTGAAGCACGTTGAATTTTACATACTACCCAATACACGCATGCTCCATGGTTTTTACTTTGGTTAATACCATATTGCTATTTGCAGTATTTCACTGGTACATACACTGTTTGTTATATCGGTGACCCTTGCATTTGAAAGTGTTTGAGATTGCGCTCATCACAATTTTATACTCCAATATAAAAAAAACTTTTACTCACCTTATCCTGCGCTTCCCCGGCATGATTCTCATGGGTGAGTTCTCAGTATCCTCAAATAGAATGCAGGATCAGCAGGTCCTGCATTGTAAGGGATGATTTCAGAGTGTCTGCCACCAATGGATTGCCAAAAAGACGTGGCTTTGGGGGACTGATCACAAAAAGAGGAGGAAGTCTGGTAGGACGAGGGATCATGATAAGCAAAACTGCCTTTTCATGGTACCCTAAACAAAAACCTGCATTTAATCCATGCAGTGGGAGGGACTTTGCATTTACCCTGAAGTTCAGATTTAAACCATAAAAAAATCCAGGCATTTTCAAAGCTATAAACTCTGTATTGTTTTATTGAGCAGTGGAGGTTCTTATATAACTGTTACTATCTACCATCCATCTCTGAAGTGAACCTGACTCTACCAGAAACGCAAATGGCCTTTTCATTAAATAAATGAAATGAAAACGAAAATTAATGCCTTGTGCAAACATCTTGAAAGTAATCAAATCAGTACCTTAAATTGGGATCAATATCAGCAAGTTGTATCGCTCCCTGGGCCAAAGGGACATGTAATGCAATATAAATCAATGTTTGATTAGATTAGAATAACTAGAATGGTGTCTTTACCGTAACAATGTCTAGGCCAGGCGCTTTGCTTTACTTTTTATTTTCTTTTTTTCTCAGAATTCAGGACATGTAGAAACAGGACTGAACAAAAGAGCCTTTACTATGTGTACACTGAAACACAGGGTATGTCTGACACAGGATAAAAGTCTATATTAGACCATTTATATGATAATTACAAAGGTTTAAAAAAGGCATTAGGCACATTTCAACCCATGTATGCAATCTATCTCATAGAATACGTAATAATAAACATTAGTATGCATTCTTAAATCTGTAGTAAACTACATTACTTTAACTGACAATTGGTGGTCATGCAACGCTGTACCCAAATAAAATTGATGTACTGGAATTTTCCCACAAATATAGCTTTTCTTTTGACACAATGCCCAACAAGAATTCTCTTGCCTTTGTTGCACTCGTTCCTGACACACAGACAAATGCTCCCAGAGAGCCCTCCCTTAAATCAGGGTCCCCAGAGTCCCCCCCCATACATCAGAGTCCCCAAAGAGCCTCCCCCACTTACATCAGGGTCCCCAGAGAGCCTCCCCCATACATCAGGGTCCCCAGAGTCTCCCCCCATACATTAGGGTCCCCAAAGAGCCTCCTCCACCTACATCAGGGTCCCCAGAGAGCCTCCCCCATACATCAGGGTCCCCAGAGAGCCCCCCCCCATACATCAGGGTCCCCAGAGAGCCTCCCCCCATACATCAGGGTCCCCAGAGAGCCCTCCCTTACATCAGGGTCCCCACAGAGCCTCCCCCATACATCAGGGTCCCCAGAGTCTCCCCCCATACATCAGGGTCCCCAAAGAGCCTCCTCCACTTACTTCAGGGTCCCCAGAGAGCCTCCCCCCATACATCAGGGTCCCCAGAGAGCCCCCCTTACATCAGGGTCCCCAGAGAGACTCCCCCCATACAGGGTCCCCAGAGAGCCTCCCCCATACACCAGGGTCCCCAGAGAGTCCCCCTACATCATGGTCCCCAGAGAGCTCCCCTTACATCAGGGACCCCAGATAGCTCCCCTTACATCAGGGACCCCAGATAGCTCCCCTTATATCAGGGTCCCCAGAGAGTCCCCCATACAGCAAGGTCCCCAGAGAGCCCCCCCATACATCATGGTTCTCAGAGCCTCCCCATACATTAGGGTCCCCAGAGAGCCCCCCCTAAACATCAGGGTTCCCAGAGCCCCCCATACATCAGGGTGCACAGAGAGCCCCCATACATCAGGGTCCCCAGAGAGCCCCCCATACATCAGAGTCCCCAGAGAGCCCCCCATACATCAGGGTCCCCAGAGCCCCCCCCCCATACATCAGGGTCCCCAGAGAGCCCCCCCCATACATCAGGGTGCACAGAGAGCCCCCCCAATACATCAGGTTTCCCAGACTTAAACATTAGCACAGTACCTTGTTTCCTCATTCAGTCGGGTACTGCACTGTAGGGGGAAGCAGAGAGCACAGCACATTCCCCTGCACTGTTTACTTTCACTTTTGAGGCTGATGGGTCTCACAGTGCCATGTATAGTTCGGCAGGGGTATGGGCTCATCTGACAGCTCTTCTCTCCCCTGATCCCGGGGCACACTGGTTGAGAATAGCTGGTTTAGATAACCAGGCCGGCGGGCCGTTCAAAAACGGCCCGCGGGCCGGACTTTGGACATGCCTGGTCTACAAAATAGGGGATGTATTTATGGCTTTTTTATTAATTAATTTATTTTTTATTTGTAATGGCAGTGATCTGCGATTTTTAGCAGGACTGCGGACAGATCGGACACCTAGCTGGCACTTATGAAACTTTTTTGGGAGCCAGTGACATTATTACAGTGATCAGTACTAAAAATATGCACTGTCATTGTACTAATGACACTGGCAGGGAAGGGGCAATCAAAGGGTTAACTGTGTTCCCTCAGTGTGTTTCTAACTGTGTGGGGGGATGGGCTCACTGCATAAACACACTGATCTGTGTTTCTGATTAGCAGGAACACTACATCAGAGTGTCCTTGCCTGACTGGCATGGCGGTCTGCTTGTTTACATCGGCAGACCACCATTCTGTCTCTGCAGGGTGATGCGAGCCCCCCAGTGGCCATTGACAAAATAACTTACAGGTATGTGATTTTGAGTAATAGAGCTGCCTTGCCGCAGTATATGTACGGCAAGCAGTTGGGGAGTGGTTAAAAAGGGGATAACCTTTTAAAGGGTTGCAAATGATAACTGCACATCTAAATGAACCCTTAAAGGGGTTGTAAAGGTAAAAGTTTTTTTACCTTAATGCATCCTATGCATTAAGGTAAAAAAACATTTTACAGCACCGCCCCCCCCCCCCCCGGGTCCCCGTTTTACTTACCTGACCGTTCGAAACTCCCGGGGCGTGTCCACGTCATCCTCTTAGGTTCCCAGCCTGGCCGTTGATTGGCTAGGCTGGGCGGATTGATAGCAGCGCAGCCATTGGCTGGCGCTGCTGTCAATCACCGCGGACATGCGGCGCGCCTCAAGCAACCACTCCTGCCAGTTCAAATGGAGATCGCAGACACTGCCATCAATGCTGGAGGTTATTATATAAGCTAGCACCATTGCTGGAGATTATTGTTGCAGAGACTGACGCAAATAATGTGGCTTATTATTGCATTTTAAATTATTGATTTAAACCTACTTTTGTTTGTATTATTTTAAGTATTTTGTTGTTTTGAAATGACACTGACTTTTTCTCTACCTGTCAGAGTATACTGATCAGCGGCTGCAGCCACTGAACGACAACATTTTTCAACATTACCATCCAACAGAAGTTGATCTAATGATTGACATCTGTCGAATAGGAATGGCACACATGGATTGAAATTCAAATTTAAATTTTGATCCATCTAAAGCCAGCTTTATTTTTGGAACAAGAGGGGAAGGGTTAGACTCTTTGTCAGGATTTAACTATTATGCGGAGATCGTTTTTAGTGTTGCTCACGAATATTCGCATTGCGAATATTCGCTACGAATATTGCATATTCGAGTATTCGCGAATAACACGAATATTGCGGCGAATATTCGCTATGGCGAATATTCGTATTTTTTCAAATGTATTTTTAAAACAGATCACATCCTAGTGATCTCCATCGACGTCTGAAAGCATTGCTGGTATGATTAGAGAGAGACCCTGGGCCGATTTTAAATGCCTTCATATATATTTTGTTACTCAGTTAAACCACTGCTTTCTGACCTCACACTGCAGTGGTCAATGCTAGCAGAGCTGAAAAACAGTCACACCCCTTCACACCAACATGAATTGAGGGGTATGTCATACCAGTCCTGTTACTGATTGCTAATTACAGAATTCAATGGGTCTGCCTCTGGTGTCCATTAGACTGTACAGTTGAAATTAGATACCCTGTACAACTACTGTAACAGGAAAATAGGAGAATGATAATGAAAATTTAAATTGTTAATACAATGCCTATCTGAATACATATCTACATTTCTGTGGCTTCGGTGGGTTTTAATGCAGTTCTCTTGCCTGTAACTAATGTACTCAGCTCTGCCTCTACCTACATGGTAGCAGGGGAATATATAACATTTATGCAAGCTTTGCAGCTGCATAAGGACATTCTCTGGGATTTAGGGGTCCAATTATACCAAATGAGAGTCAGATGAATGCTGAGATCCTGTTCTTTTATCATGTACTGTAGCTGCAGACACTACTAATTTCTATTTAACAGTATTCCTACACACAGTGAATAGTTTTTTATTTTATGTATTTTTTACTTGGTAAGCAGTTGAATGGAAGGCCCAACATTAGTCTTGGGGTCCCTTGGCATCCACCAGTGCATGATTTTATGGTAAGTATGTACAGTTCAGGCCTTCAGAGAATTACAGTTGAGCACTCTTGACCTATGACATCTCTGATATTGTACACTTGTTCAAGTAGATCCCTCTTCCGAGTTTTGTTAATGTTAATTTTTTTCTGGAGTTTGCTATTTGCACCACTTAATCCTTTCTTGTAAAAGGCTGGCCATAGATGGTTCGAAACTTGGCTGGTTCAGCAAGGACCGGCTAAGATTCAAGCCATGTATGGGTAGGCTGAATGTACTAGCCTCTGGTATACTGTAGTCACGTGCAATAATCACTTTGTTCTTCCAGCAAGGATGCCCCCTCACTGGGAGAACACAATGGCTCAGTGGGGGGATTCTGTCTGTTGCAGGAGAGACATTTGCTCTGTCTATGGTTGGCTTAACTCTTTCTATATTGGTGATTTCAAATTAATAAATTAATAATTGACATCAGCACAATAATAAAAATAAAAAAAACTCCTTCTATCTAAGTATGGCACCCAATAGAAAGTTTATAATGTGTATCCTTATATACCTTGAAATACAGCCCCTGTTATCTTGGTATCTCAGGAATAATAAATATTAATTATATTAGTAATAGATGTTGATTTAAAATAAAACCTTATATAAACAATTATGGCAACTCAGAGAAAGTTCCTTTTTAAGCTCATTACACACAATGCAGTAAATATCATTTCCATTAGCATCTCCATTTTATTCGTCCTATTCAGTTAAAGAAATGGAATCATTTAATTATCATCACACATATGTTTGTTTTCATTGTTTGTAATGGAAGTATTTTGTAGATGAAGATGTCATTTTGTAAAGTAATTGAAAACGATTTGGAAATTAAGGGACTAAGTGCAAAGAAATATTGTATCAATTTTATAAAACTTTGCTCCTGATGAGGAAACAACAACTACTTTAAAAGTTGTTCTATCCTAAAAGCTCCTGTTTTTACAGCAGCCTTAGCGAGAACACTGCAAATACTATGCCTTGAAATTAATTCATTTAGTAAATGCCATGAGATAGACCTGCCCTTTATTGACAAAAAACACATTGTCAGGATTCAAATGGTCAAGTTATAGGTCAGGGGCTTCCAAGGGAAACGTTTCATTGTGACATTTGCCATCGTTTTTTCTTATTCAGGTGATATAATAAACCTGATGCAACATTTGACATATAGTCTTTAAAGTGAAATAAATGAAAACCACACTAGTTCATAGGTTTATATATCTGTAGACGGAAGCAACAACAGTTTACAGGGGTTTCATTTGGCCAAAAAAGGATTTAAAGGGCCTATCCCTCAATAATATACTGTAGTGCTACCCCCAAAGGAGCTGCTGGTTAAATACTGGGATTGGCACACCAAGTTACCCTGGTGATGTCTAGGAGTGAAATACCAGTGGCGGAGCAATTAGCGAATGTCCAGACAGTCAATAAAGTTTCCTTCAATGCCTTTTTTATTTTGCAGCCAACAGGGCAAACATCATCTTCAGTTTAAGGAAAGGAAAGCTGATGAAAGAAGGATAAGAGAACCTTGTGGTATCAGGCCTGGATGTGAACAGGACAGACTTGCCCTCGACAATAGCAATAGTTGAACTCGTCGCCACTCCCAAGTGGAGTGGGTAAAGTGCCCACGGGCAGGTTCCCCACACTAACCAGGCAGCCGAGGTTTCACTTCGGAGGAACAGTCTCTCTATCTCAGACCTGGCTCTAAGGCCTCTGTAACCGGCCAATTTCTTCAGTAAGCTAGATGGGTGAATGGAGCGAATCCTCCCAGTAAATTTCCTTTAGCATAGGTCACTGGGTGACAGCAAAGTGTACCTGTCAGCACCCCGGTCACCAGATCCCCGATTGGTTCGTTCAAGCCCTGTTGGACAACCTGCCTCCGGGTTCTCCTCAAGCCGATCCCCCAATCGTATGGCACCCAGCCTGGGATCTCATTAAAAGAACTGGGAACCCAGTAGAATACTGGGGTCCAATTCGTTCTCCAGTTGAGGTCCAGCATAGCCTGTGGATTTGGCCAGGTGGGCCGCGCTGGCAGGGTCCATGGATGCACGCACCCTGAAGGTGGATGCCGCACCTGGAACCGGGACCCTGCAGAACTGCCTTGAGCACATGACACCGTCACAGATATATCCCTCCCCAGCATGCCCCGCGAGGGAAAACTCCTCCAATTGGCTGCTGGGGAAAGCTTGCTCTGTCAGAACCCCCCTCTGCCGTCAACTGCCAACCAGGGATGACGACACATCCCTAGAGTGCAGACTGGCCCAGAGGACACTTCTGAAATCACAGGGGTCACCGTCCTAACAATTGTGTGAATGGGAGCAAGGTAACTCTCCCATTCTTGCTAAATTTAGACTAGTGCCCACACTGAAAGTAAAGGGGGCGCTACAATAACATTAAAGAATATGTTACCCAAAATGTCCTATTCCTGATGTATGTCTATTGTGCCATGCACTTATGTTAAAAGGTTCTCTTTGTATTGCTTCCTTTATGTGCAATACCCAGTGTCCCTGCCAGTCCCCCCTTTGTTCCAATTTCAAACTGACAACGCTTGTAATGAGAGCTCATCCTTCCCAGTGTGGTCAGTTTTCCGGCTGTGCAGCACAAACACAGCCTGCCTGTGTTTCTAGCACAGGCAAAACTATAGTGTGTACCAGGCTTTAGGGCTGTTACAAAATCTCAATAGGAAAACCCAATTATGCATGCCCTTTATGCTCAAATGCTTCATTGATAGAAGCCGTACTGCAGCTTCTATGAATGAAAAAGGGTCTGCTACTGACGGCTTGGTGTCAGGTACCAGTGCCACAGCATACCTTCAGAGGTCTAGGTGGCCAAATGGGGACCTACTCAATATTAGGTGGGTAGTCAAAAAATGATGGTTGATTAGTGTATACCCAGGATGTATGCTATAAGCAAGTACGTTTTTTTGCAGAGTAGAGTAGGGACTGGCCAGACAGGGACTACTTTGACGCAGTTGGCAAGTTTGAATATGTATTGCAACGTATGTGAACCAAAAAATATGAAAAGTCTGCTATGAAATGTTTAGGGGGTGTAGAGGGTTGATTACAAGTTCTTAGAATAGTTTCTGCTATTTCTACAACAAAAGATAACCAAATAATTCTGGATGCTAAAAAGACTAAAAAGACAATACCTGTTCGGAGCTAAGTATGTTAAAAATAAAAAATAATAAGACTTCTTATAAAACCACATTTTTTTTTTATAAGCAATAATTTATAGGGAAAATGCTTGCAAGTAGTTTGTAGCAAAATAAAGCTAAACAGTGCATTTTTTTCTTATGTTAGACTGAAAAAGTACAGTTGTGGATGAAAAAGTGACAGAAGAATTGGCCCCAACACCTCTTGTTCAACTTTCTATAAATCAGCCTACATATGGTTGATATATAGAAAAGGTTATCTTTTATAAAAAAAAATCTCAGTAGACATAGCAACCAGTTCTCTCTCTTTTGGATTTCTTTTGCTTGTTTTTATTTATTTTTTTATTTTACAACCTGCAAAAAATACCATGGGATCAGATAGGTTGCTATAGCTATAAAAACAACTTTGCTTTAAAAACAGTAGGTCCTTTTTGGGGCGGTGCACCCTAATGGGCATTATCTGGTAACTGTTCTGGAATTAAAGTGGATGTAAACCCAATTCATGAAATTTGAGCTGGGCAGATATATCTGCAGTATTTTGTTATCTCTCTTCAATAAGTCCCGTAGCTCTCTCCTGAACTGTTCCTCTGTTATCAGCCTGACAACTCCTCACAAATTCTTGGACACGTTAGACAAAAGCAGCCTGAATCTTTAGTCTGGGGAGGTTACTAAAAAAGATTAGCAGGGAGCAGGTCCTATTACAAAACACCTCTGAGAGTCTCTGCCTATAAAGAGAGGGGGTGTGGGCCTTTCCTCCAATCAGCAATGTTAGCTATGTTGGCTGCATGCCCAGACATCACACTCTGTATTAACCGGGAAGAGAAAATCTCCTAACACGATCTGAACTTTTGAAACAGTATATAAATGTGAAGACAGCAGATATATACATGTAAAACCTGTGTTGGGAGATTGGTTTCATCCCTGTGTATCACCTGAGGCTGTTCACTTCACTGGGTGTATGGAGGGTTTACATCCACTTTAAACATACATCACAGCTGTTGGCAAGAATGTACTTATGTAAGATTTCCAGGAACAAATATAACAGATGCTAATCCTAATAGGCAAAATGTATAGAAACATGAGCCTTTAGGGGGAAATTAAATAGTCTTGGTGTGCATCTGGATATAAGTCAGTGCTGTCTGTATACACTGAACCACAGGGAAAAGCAACTACTACCATACCACAGTGATAGCGTATTAAAAAAAGAAAAATGAACAGAGCAACATGAACTAGATGAGAGCAAAAAAATGTTATCAAAGACCAAAGACAAGACTGCTGGACTTAGAAACCTCAAGATTTTTAATCTCAGACCCTTTTGAAATGGAGGGCTCACTGAGTGTCCTGTGATGTATCCACAACATTACACCAGAAGACAGCAGCTAGACTTTTTAATTGGCCTTTAACTCTCAACTCTGAGAGGACAGACCTGAAAGCAAGGCAAACCATGAACCTTGATATCATTGCTGTCATGATCCAGCACTTTTACCCAGGAGTTATGTCTAGGCTAGTCAATAATTACAGTCGTCTATGGTTAGCTGCAAACACAACAAGCAGAAACAACAAATTACTATTCATATCTTTTTTTTACCAACTGTCCTTAAATAAGGAATTATTCTATTTAGTCTTTAATGAAACTATGTTAAAGTGACCTGAAAATCAAGGAAAACACCTCCCATAAAAAGTTAATATTAGCATGGCCCATTTAATTTAAAGTAGACAAAATAAAAACAATCATTAAAATGCCTTTATAGTTTTAGCTTGGTAAGTGAAAGGTCATCCTCCCTCATGTGGAGTTTAAAGTGTAAAAATTACCTTTAAGGGGAAAAAAGATAGATATTATACTTACCTTTCCTGTGGCTTACGTAGTGCAAGGCATGGGGTTGATTTACTAAAACTGGAGAGCGCAAAATCAGCTTCTAGTTTTTCTTTGTCAGAGCTTAAAGAGGAGTTCCACCCTAAATTTTTACTTTTCTTTAATCCCCTCCCCCTTACATGCCACATTTGGCATGTAATTTTTTTTGGGGGGGGAGTGGGGGCTTCAGTAGGAGTGGGACTTCCTGTCCCACTTCCTGCTTCCGCCGAGGGGCTGGTTAGGCGATTAAGCCTTAATCGCCTACACCAGCCCCTCCCTGTAGGCGATCACATGGGACACTGACAGGTCCCATGCGATCGCCTCTCCAATCAGCGGCGAGCCGCGCCGCGCGCGCATGCGCAGTGCGGCTCACGCATGCGCAGTGGGTGCCCGGCCGTGAAGCCGAAGGCTGTCACGGCTGGGTGCCCACAGTCGGGATGGAGAAGCCGGCTGGGGAGGGGGGGAGAGGAGCGGAGCCCAGGTCGGTGCGTCGCTGGAACGCAGGAGCAGGTAAGTGAGTGTTTATTAAAAGCCAGCAGCTACACTTTTTGTAGCTGCTGACTTTTAATAAACACAATTTTGGGCTGGAACACCCCTTTAATTGAACAAGTTGAAGTTGGAGGCTAATTGCATACTATGCACAGATGTACCATAGTTTGCACTGTTCCCAATTTCAGTAAATAAACACCACAATGTTTTCCCTCTGTATATAATGGTAAGTACTTCAAGTCAGTTAAGGAGAAGCTTCAGCTGTGATATTTGGACTAATCTACATTTCCCAGATCTTACCAAAAGAAGGACAAAGCCACCCTTACCTAGGTGCTGTAGGCTAATTCCAGGGCAAGGGGGTGTGTGTGTATAACCTAAAAAAAAAATCCCTACGAGTGATATATTTACACTGAACTTGAAATTGTTTTAGCATTTGAGAGTCAGGAACAAATTAAAAAATCGGGTCTTGCATTTAAGGTGCTTTCAATCTCTTTCCATCTGCAGGTTTCATTAAAAGAATTGGCAGTGTTCTAGCCATTAACGCCTTTGATCAGACACATCCTGGTATGGAGTAACAAATGTTGCTCCTGTGTTTTCACCCTGTCGCATGTGCCCCTGGTGGAGACCACAAGTGGCCATGCAAAGACCCACTGAGCAACTAAGGTGCACCATTGTTATATTATCAGGAAGCCAGCCCAAGCAATAATGTTCATGTAATCCTGCAACACACATAGGGGTCAATTCACAAAGCTTTATTTTCAGATTGCGGGTGTTATTTTAACGATTTTGCACGTTATTGAAGCTAGTTCAATTCACTAAAAGATTTAACGCTTTGAAAAATCATCAAATAACGTTTCACTACACAGAACCGATATTTTAAGGTGTGGATCCTTATTTAACGATTCAATCGTTATTTTAAAGAGTCAAATTATTATTTTAAAGAGTCAAATCGTTAAATATGTACAGAAGTGCAATTCACAAAGATTTTTTTGACAGTTATCGATCGTTAATTTAACACCTCCCTCAGGATGTCGTTATGACATTTCCCAGGCGATATTTTGTTGTTAGAGGAAGCTTTTGGCGATTTTTGTAGTGTAGTGAAGTTTTTAGTAGTGTTGGGCAAGATAGAACCGTGCTCTATTTGAACTTAAAATTATCCAGAGGCGAATAAGAACACGTTAGAATGTTGTTCAGATTTATAAATGTGTATTCCGTTCACATACTATTTTGGATGACTTTTCTGAAACCCAGGTGATAGCTAAATTCCGATTATCATCTCCCATGATTTATTCTCTGTATGAGGAAATACACATGGCTTTAGAAAAACACACACTAGAAGTTTTGCACATCACATGCTCAATCTCCACGTGTGTCTTGCTTGTGTCTGTCTCTCTCTGCATCTGCTATTTTCCACATGCAGCTGTTCTCCTCCCATTCTGCTCCCAGAATGCATCTCTCCAGCATTATTTAACGATCTTAGACGTTATTATTACGATTTGGGACGTTAAAATAACTCTTGAGTAGTTAGCATAACGATTGGATAAAGAGTCAGTTGAAAACCATAACGACTATGTTAAATAACGATTATAGCTTTCGTGAATACCATGTTTGCTAGCATTAAATAAGGGAAGAAAACCAATAACGTTTCTCTTTGTGAAATAACCCCATAGACAGAAATTGTCTGAAAGAAGCTGGTGGAAATCAACCTCATTGTGATACCAAAAAGGATGAAAAAAGGTCAAAATGGTATTTTATGAAATAAATGGCAATTGTTTACACATAGTGCTTTAGCTGTTATCCAGGTGCATTTTAGTTCTATTTTAGGGTTGAGGAAAGTGAATTTCTCACATTTTTTCAAGACCATGATGTACTCTGTAAGGTTCATATGTATATACTGGTAGCGTGTGGTTGTTATATGTTACCACCAGCCTCATTTGCTGTGACCTTTTAGAAACATTTAATCATGAAAATAATATAATATCTCACGTTTTTGAATCCTCTGTAGAGAATCTGGAGCTCCTTCTTTGTGAATTTAGTCTGTGCTTCAAGCAACTCGAGGGCCTCGGGGCGATGCCGCACTGTGGCCATCTCCAATTCATCTTCCACACTGTCTGTAGAATAATTAGCAAAAAGTTAAAATAAATCAAGGCAAATGGGATTCAAGTATGAGAACTGAGAGAAAAAAGATATCAAAGGACTAAACAGTAAAAAAAGGTCCTCTGAGATTTGATGCTGTATTAGTCACTAACAACCATGTAATAGATGGCCTTTAGTAGTTCAAAAGAGAAAACTTTTTAATAAAGGCATTCCTGAATGTCCTTACATAGAAAAGCTCAACAAGTGTACAGCATTTCAGTATTACCAAACTAGGTTAAAGAATTTTGAGAAAGAATAATTAGGGGTTCGCAACACAACCAACTCACCTCCCTAACCACTCTGGAACCAATCTCTATATCAATATATACTTGATTCCATTGGAAAGTGGATAATGGTGGTACATGGCATCATAGCAACATTAGAACATACAGCTAGCTCATTATGAATGTGTATCTTAATTCTTCCCTTATGTTTTTCATTATTTAGTTTAAAAACATTTTGTTACATCATGACAAGCAGTTTACCATTTTAGAGGACTGAGATGATACAATCATTTTGGAGAATTTAGGTTCAATCTCATGCAGTATAATTCTCAGTGTGATATTTATTGCATGTTTACAATGGTCCTGCTTGGCACAATGTAAATATGCCAATCTCATATCTGAGGGATCATTGTGAAGGGTGACAATAACTTTAGTAGTTGCCGCTGCTACAGTGATTGATTGCCACAATTTTCTGGATCCTTGTCCTTCTTTTCTGCATAGTGACCATAAGGATTTGCTTGCTTAGCACTGTTGCCCTTAACAAAATGCATTGTTTTTTTTTAATGAATACAAGCCATTCTCTTGAACAAGGTAAAGATGCTGGGTGGTGACATTACAATTCTCACACCATTTAAACAGTGAGTTTAGCTTCTAGTTGGAGAAATCATTGTCAGCAATCTCTTCATGAGCAAGTCCGTCTCCCATAGCAAACGAGAACAGTTCAGCCCTGCAATGGTCCACAACCTGTACACGGGTACTGAAGAGGAAGAGTTAAGTGAAGTGCATGCATGGAGTCAGCGCTAGGTGCACGATGGAGCCCCATACCATTACTGGGAGCGGTGGACAGGTGGGGAAGGTAAGGTCTCTGCGTGTTCCTCCTAAATGCATCAGTGAACATGGTGGTGTATAATACATTGAGAGAGTTTATTTGAGACCAGTTGTCTGTTCCAGTAAAGGTACCTCATGTGTACCCTTGCTTGATGCCCAATGAGTAGGGAAACATGGAGAACATGACACCTTATGTACTACCCCCAGCCATCCTCCTTACAGACTATTACAATGATCCTCACCTTCCATATCAGTCACTCAGATTTGAGATTTGTAGTACTTACAATGTGCCAAGTTGGACCAATGAAATAAAGATCATACTAAGACTTGAAATGTTTAAAAATTAAAAATGCATTATGAATTAGTGAATGTGTATATATGGGGTGTATAGTGTGTGTATATCAGCATGAGACTTAGGCGCTGGAATAAAAAAAATAAAGATTTTGGTAGATACAGTCATATGTCTGACATCACTTCCAGTGCCCTGCGTTCCCCACACGTGTTCGTTACAGTCATGTAACTTCATCAGGGAATGTACAGTATTTGTACTTTATTAGTCCATTGTTTATACTGTCGCAGCTGATTATTTATATTTTTGCTATTTTGACCATTCATTTATTGCCTTTCAAGTGTACCTGTCACGTAAGCATATTTTCACTTTATCACCTATTTATGCACAGCGCAGCAATACTTCTACATTTATACTTACCTGGGTCTTGATGCTACCTTCAGTGCTTGCTGCAGTACATCACCGTTTAGACTTGGCCAGCGCAGTAATATCTTTTTATTACATTATTCTGAAATAGACAATTTTTAGCTTCAGCATTTCACAGATTGGTGAACCTCTGCCCATCTTTACTTCTAATGCGGTGTACACACAGTCAGAATTTCTGACAACAAATGTTCGATGTGAGCTTTTGGTCAGATATTCCGACCGTGTGTAGGCTTCATCGGACATTTGCTGTTGGAATTTCCAATTCCCAGGAGCATACCAGGCCCTTAGGTCTGGTATGGGTTGTAAGGAGACCCCCCCTACGCCGTTTTTTTATGTCCCCCCACAATCCATACCAGACCCGTATCCAAAACACGCTCCCAGATTCCGATAAGCCTTCCGCCCACATACCCCGACAACCAACGGCCAGGGTTGTCGGGAAGAGGCCCTGTTCTCATCAACATGGGGACAGGGTGCTCTGGGGTGGGGGGACCGCAGTGCGCCCCCCTGCCCCAGAGCACCTGACCCCCCATGTTGAGGGCATGCAGCCTGGTATGGCTCAGGAGGGGGGGGCGCTCGCTCGTCGTCCCCACCCCTTTCCTGACCGGCCGGGTGACGTGCTTTGGATACGGGTCTGGTATGGATTGTGGGGGGACCCCCACGCCGTTTTTTCAGTGTAGGGGGGGTCTCCTTACAACCCATACCAGACCTAAGGGCCTGGTATGCTTCCGGGGGGGGGGGGGGAACCCATGCCGGATTCATACCAAACTCCACATGTAGAATTGGCGGGAATCCAAGTCGGATCCCCGTCACTTCTATGACGGCATTGTCCCCATCGCGGCAAGCAGGCTCGGCGCTGGCTCCCACGATGGGGCTCGTAGGTGGTCAATCTCGCTGAGAAAGGGAGCGAGATTGACACAATATCGCGGTCACCTACTGTATGTATGCAAGACAAGTTTGAGCTAAATTTCCGTTGGGAAAAACCCACGGTTTTGTTGTCAGAATTTCCGATCATGTGTACGCGGCAATTGACTCTGGATGCCCTTTCATTTAACTGACCTGCTGCCAAAAATAACCTAATTAGTTACAAAATGTTCCTTGTTAGCTCCACTTTTCCATATTTTTGTTGCCACATCTTAACTTTTTGAGACTTGTTGCTGCCATTAATTTCAGAATGATCTTTTTCTTAAAGTGGTACATTTTCTCAGTTTAAACATTTGGTATGTTTTCTATTTTCTATTGTAAATATATATGGGATTATTAGATTTGCAAATCATTGCATTTTATGTGGATTTTACACAGCGCCCCAACCTTTTTTGAAATTGGGGTTGCATAAAATACTACATTTTGTATAAAGATTAGGTAAAAAAAGAGGAACAACTGAGGTTGAACGAGGTAAAGAAGGATTTGGTCTCAAATGAGAGACAATTATGCAAATAACTAAGGGGTGCAGATGTACAAAATAGAAATCTGTATGAACTTGCAGGTCTTGTATGACCACTTCTATTGTGTAATGGGTCATTGCCATTGATGGATGGATGATCATATTGCCTACAACCAAGATGAATGAATGTCAGCAAAGAAGAGAAAAATCACTCAGGTGTGGAAGTCTTCAAAGTGATTGCTTCTCTCAGAACCACGGGTGCAGGCAATGCATGTATAATGGCAAAACAAAAGAAAATAATCTTCTGGACAGCTGCACTCTGAATACAAATTATTGTAAAATCCAAAACAGCACTAAAGGTCACAGCAACCAGTCAATCTAACGCGTTTCACACTGTACTAGTGTTTAATCACATGATTAAACACTAGTACAGTGTGAAACGTGTAAGGCCGCGTACACACGAGGGGATATGTCCGCTGAAAACGGTCCGATGGACCGTTTCAGCAGACATCTCCGCTCGTGTGTATGGGCTAGCGGACAGATTTCTCCACCCGACAGATTTCAAAGCATGCTTTGAAATCTATCCGGTGGGAATCTGTCCGCCCGACATGTCTGCTGGTTAGTACACTTACCAGCAGACATGTCGGCTCCCACCGCCGCCGCGCCGCTGCCGAATGGATTCGGCGCATGCGCGGAAGTGAAGTGTTTTACTTCCTGGTGCGGTGACGTGGCGGTGACGCGGCGGCGTCAACGTCACCGCCGCGTCACCACTACGTCACCGCGCCGTCCGGCGGCGGGGAATTTGATCCGATGGTGTGTACACGCCATCGGATCAAACTCCCGATCGGACATATCCGATGGAAATGGTCCGCGGACCGTTTTCATCGGATATATCCGATCGTGTGTACGCCGCCTTAGTTTGACCGGTTGCTGTGACTTGTAGTGCTGTTTTGGATTTTTGGATTTTACAATAAAGGCAATTTCTATTTCGGAGCAGGGATGTATTTAGGTTTTGTGCTGCCGTAGGCCTGACTAAACTCGTGCACCCCTAATTTAAATATGACCCACCCCTTCCTGTCAAGGCCACACCCCTTGCTGTTAAAGACCTACCCTCTCCTTACCCTTACTCTATCCAAAATTAAATAGAAAAGTGTTCCTAAAGTTCTACTTTAGGCCCAAAATTCTGATAATTTTATGGAGAGGACTAAAAAGATATAACCATGCCAATGGTACAGCAGAAAACATATAACACAGTGTGGAAGGTTTGTGGTCAGGATGATAGGACAGTCAAAATTAGAAGCTCCGCCCCCCTACAGTTGTGGAATGCTTGCCTCTCTGCCCAGTCCGTCCCATAAGACTGGCGCTACACTAACAGTGCTACACTAATAGTGCAAGCTGGCGGAGACTCTTTCTGTGCTGCCCCCCTGCAACCTGCTGCCCTAGGCCTGGGCCTTGTTGGCCTAGGCCAGAATACAGCTCTGTTTCAGAGTGTGGCTATCCAGAAGATTCCTTTCTTTTGTTTTGCCATGGATGAATGTCAGGTGTCCTGCATAGCTTAACTGTAATTGTTCTTTACAATAACCTGGATAGCCGTTTCTACTATTGAATACAAATGAAAAGAAACCTATCACAACAGCTGTTACAACCCAAGCTCAGATCCAACACTTGAAGCTATTACTGCGCTTTTTGCAGCAGTGATATTTTCAGGACAGATGATGCAGAGTGTATAATGCTGCAAATTCGTGTTCTCTGCTGTGACAGGTATTAGTTGATGTGACAGGTATCCGCTAATAGTTTTACACAAATATATTTTTTTTAATACACAGGTAGGATGTAAGGTATAAATGTGTCAGTCCATAGGCAACTAACTGATTAGCTGTTTTGTTTTGTAACCTTTTGATCTGCAACTGCTAGCAAAAAAGCAACACAATTCTCGAAGCAATGTATTTTATAATAGCTAACTAGCCATTCAAGTGAAGTAGCAAAATCCATAAATAATTCAAAGGTGAAACAAAACAAATATTTCTCTATGAAGCCATTGGGAATTGCAGCTGGATTTCTTCTGCCAAAATAATAGCACAGGATATTTGCCGTGTGGGGACAATAGGGCTACCACTACTTGATGGATATCTGTGCTTGATGCTACTAAATTCCAAGGACTTTTGTGCAGGCAGTTATTTATGCCTAAACGTGTGTGACTCTATT
>CM056057.1:98662837-98687837 GCA_029574335.1 Rana kukunoris
GGCGACGGTCTCTAGCCCGTGTAGAATTTCTTCTTTCAGCTTGAAGTTCACCAGACAACCAATAACATCTCTGGGGGGATCAGTGTCCCTGGCTCTGGGTTTTAGGGCTCTTTGTAAGCGTTCAAATTCAATAGGTGTTTCAGGGGGTCTGCCCAAAAGATCATTAAAGATGGCGATAGTGGCTTTTGAAATCTGCGAGTTTTCAACAAAATCGGGAATGCCTCTTACCCGGATATTGTGGCGACGCCCCCTGTTATCTAAATCTTCCATGTGTCTTTGGATCTCTCTAAGCTGCATATCACTGGATTGGGAAGAGGCCTGCAGTTGCTGGATGGCAGTGTCATGGCGGGCTGTGTTGTCCTCTATGTCATCTAGTCGCACTGCCATTGCCTGAACGTCTCTCCTGAGCTCTGTGATGGCAGAGAAGAGTGTGGCCTTGATGTCATCTGCCACTGATCGGAGGTCCTGTAGGCATAAGGGCTGTGAGGTACTTGCTGCCGTAGCCATGGTGTGGGGCTGTGTTTTCCTTCTGCCTGTGGGGCTTAGGCTGGAGGATCGTGTGGTGTTCGGGTAGGCCCGGTTTGAAGCCGGGGCCTCGCGTACCTCGCGTACCCGGGGACGGAAGATGTCCGGGATAACACAGCCGCTTTGCTTTCCGGTTCCTCGGGGAGATCGGGACCTGGTTGGGGAAGTGTCCCTGGAGGTTTTGCCCATTTATTATCAGCGGATGGCTCAGGTGGCTGATGAAAACGTCTCCTGTGGACGGGAGCTCGGTACTCAGGCAGCCATTCAGGTCCGGTGCCAAGCCACGCCCCCCTACTTTTTATTTGCTTATATAAACTTTACTATTTAATCGAATCTAATACAATATTCTTATCTGATACAAGCCCCTCACTCTTCACTCTTCACGGGAGAGGATATATCACACACGCATAGACATCTATGGCATGAGTGATTCTGAGGTGTCTCGCATCTTCAGATTCACCCCTCATGCCATCATGGAATTAACCACAACCTTGCAAGAGGACATCAGCAGCCCAACACATGACACTACCCATGACACCCATGACAGCTACATATACAATCCTAGCCCCATCCCCACAGATTTCGAACAGAACATGTATGGGGACAGCTGGCTGGTTGGTGAGTGACATGGGTGGCAGGCATGACTGCCCCCCCCCATGATGCACACATCACAAGGGGCACATGCACTACTAACATCCTCCTGTCTTTTCCCTTCAAGGTGACTCTGCATATGCACTGGGACCCCATCTCATGACCCCATCTCATGACCCCATCTCATGCCAGCTCACATATGCATCTTTGCACGTTAAACACACACATTAATCAAGGCACAATGAGAATGCATGCATGCACACCACTGTGGTCCCTAGCACACACACCCCACATCCTCATCAAATTGGATTGGCACAAGCCCACCATGCAGGACTTGTGAGCAGCAACGCCACGCCAAGGCTCCAATTATGTCACTGTACATTCATACACCATTCACACGGACCTGGGGATCACTTCTCCCTGGTCCTGGGGAACCCTTCTCCACCAAAATTGAGGGTGACACCCCTTTTCCGGCAGGAATGTCACCCCCACATTCAAACAGCATTCACAACACAAAAAAAAAAATGACCAGCAAAATCAATAATTTTCCAGCAAAAAAAAAAAGGAACAAAAAAAGGGGATCACTTCTCCACCACAAATGAGGCTGACACCCCTTTTCCGGCAGGAATGTCACCCCCACATTCCCAAATCATACACAAACAGAACCAAAAAAAAAAGCCCAGCAAAAATATATTTTAAAAAAAAAAACAACAAAGAAAACACATAAAAGACAAAAATCACTCTGCAAAACAGTCCCCAAATATCTCAACGACACGTCACAAACAAACAAATAAACGCTAACAAACAACAGAACAATAGCACCTTGCTGTATAGGGAGGGATACAAAGGGATGTACTTTTGCAATGGAAGTGCGTTTGTGTCTGGCTATTTATGCTGTCTGCGTAGTTCAGTAAAGTTGCCTGGGTCTACTTCCAATTTCACTGATTGCGCTGTTCCCGAGTTGTGAGTATGCGCACAGAGGTGCTGACCATGGTCTCCTTCAAGCGCGCATGCGCGAGCCGGCCGGCCCTTCATTTGCATGGGGTCACGGCTCATTTCAATGTAACACGCCCACGTCCTTCCCAATTTGTATTACTCCGCCTTACGCCTCTGAAATAACGTTACGCATGCGCAATTTTATGCGTAAAAGCGACGAGAATAGGGTGATTGCGCGGCTACATTGCGCAAGTCTAACGTAAAGGCGGTGCGCTACGCCGGTCCAATAATGCGCAGATGTACCTGAATCTGGCCCATACATTTTATCAAACAAACATTAATTATAATAAAATAAAAAAATGTTAAGATATATATGATCCAGTAAGAGACCTATTATTTTTTTCCATTTTATTTCTTTATTGAAAGATTTTTTTTTTTTGTTTTACAAATTCTTAAAAAAAAACGTTACTATTTAACCCTTGTTTAACACATTGTTATCCCTAAATAGTCCCTATTAACCTCTAATTCCTGCCCTTTCTAGCTCTTTTTGCTCAGCGGGGATCGCTCTGTTGATCCCATCTGAGCCAGCAGATGACAGGGCGGTCCACTCACACTGTGCAGGGACCGCTCTGTCTTTTCTCTGCTCTCCTCTATGGGGGATCGGATGAACACGGACCATCTGTCCGTGTTCACCCGATCCGATCCGCAGACGGATGGAAAAATAGGGTTTTCCTGCGTCTGCAGAATCTGAGGATTGCGGAACTGGGTGAGATCGGGTGTCAGGGGATGTTTGTTCATCCGCTGACACCCGCGATCTCATAGGGACCAATGTATGTCCCTTTTTCATCTGTACACGGATGGATGAAAAAGGGACGTACGGTCCGGCCGTGTGAAAGAGCCCTTTCACATTTAGGTCCAGATTCTGGTAGAATCGGCGGCGGCGTAGCGTAAGCCATTTACACTATGCCGCCGCAACTTACTGGAGCAAGTGCCGTATTCTCCAAGCACTTGCTCCGTAGTTTGTGGCGGTGTAGTTTAAATGGCCCGGCGTATCCCCGTGTAATTCAAAGGGGGCGACTTGTATTTAAATTAAGCGCGCCCCCGCGTCGATCGAACTGCGCATGCGCCGGCCGGGAAAAAAGCCCAGTGTGCATGCTCCAGCTCACGTCGGAAAACGTTGTTGAAACCGACGTGAAAACGATGTGATCGTCACTTACGCAATGCCCTATTCGCGAACGACTTAGTAAAACGACGTAACCGACGGAAAAAGACGACGCTGACCCGACGCCATACTTAACATGGCATACGACGGAACTTCGTAAGCCTACCCCTCATATAGCTATGAGGGGTAGGTTTACGCTTACGGAAACGACGTAAACCACGACGAGGCGGCGTAATAACGTTCGGGAATCGGCGTATTAGGCTCATTTGCATAGGCAAATGAGAAATCAACGTAAAGGCCACCTAGCGGCCAGCGAAGTAATTACATCTAAGATCCGACGGTGTATCTATGTGTAAACGATTCTATGAATCAGACGCATAGATACCCGGGGAAAAAAAACAGAGATACGACGGGTGTTTTCCTGCGAATCTGGCCCTATATCTATAGTAGCATGTATGATATTTCAGTAAAATATGGAATGTGCTGTAGTGGATGACCTGCTGGCTTCTTATATCTCTTGGGGGGTCATGGTGCCATAATTTACAGCTCTTCTACCTAATTTGGAGATTGGAGAGTTCCCACCCAGTGTTTGGTTTTACTCCACTTTCACTGCATTTTTTAAATATATAACATTAAATTAAATTAGGGAGAGTGAAACCTTCTTATAGTGATCACAGCAGGTGTGCAAACCCACAAAATCAAGCACAGAAATCTCATCACTAAAGTCTTATGCCCTGTACACACGATCGGTTCATCCGATAAAAACTGACTGATGGATTTTTTCATCAGATATCCGATGAAGCTGACTTTCATCAGTTGTGCCTACACACCATCAGTTAAAAAACGATTGTGTCAAATTGCGGTGACGTAAAACACAACAACGTGCTGAGAAAAAGTTCAATGCTTCCAAGCATGCGTCTATTTGATTCTGAGCATGCGTGGATTTTTAACCGATGGACGTGCCCACAGACGATCGTTTTTTTCTATCGATGTGGCCCACACACGATCTGTTAGTCTGATGAAAACGGTCCATTAGACCGTTTTCATCAGATGAACCGATCGTGTGTACGCGGCATTATATATGCTATATATACAGTATATAGACCTTTTAGTGATCCATGATGGTACTCCCACATTATTTTACTTACAGTACCTGTATACTTGCCTGTACCCCTTCAAAAGAAAACCGCAAGTGTAACTTTCTACTAAAATTTGAAGTATTGATTTGAGAGGACTGACCCTTAAAGGCTAAGTTCACCTTTTCCAGAAAAAAAGACTATGCAGTCAAGGGACCCCAGTCAATATTAAAAAAAATATGCAGCTTTGTAAAATGTTCAGTAATATTATTGTCATACTTTTAGGTCATCTGGCCCCCTCAGAAGCAGTGGCGGCTGGTGCTCAACATTTTTGGGGGGGCGCAAACAAAAAAAAAAAATTGCAGCCTCACTGTACCTATCAAACGCAGCCACTGTGCCATCAAACGCAGCCACTGTGCCATGCCATCAAACGCAGCCACTGTGCAATGCCATCAAACACAGTCACTGTGCCATGCCATCAAACACAACCACTGTGCCATCAATTGTCACCACTGTGCCATGCCATCAAATGCAGTCACTGTGCCATCAAACCCAACCACTGTGCCATGCCATCAAACGCAGCCACTGTGCCATCAAAACGCAGCCACTGTGCCATGCCATCAAAATGCAGCCACCGTGCCATCAAAACGCAGCCACCGCGCCATCAAAACGCAGCCACTGTGCCATGCCATCAAAACGCAGCCACTGTGCCATGCCATCAAAACGCAGCCACTGTGCCATGCCATCAAATGCAGTCACTGTGCCATGCCATCAAATGCAGCCACTGCGCCATCAATTGTCACCGCTGTGCCCCCAATTCTCGCCACTGTGCCATGCCATCAATTGTCACCACTATGCCATCAAACACAGCCACTGTGCCCCCAATTATCGCCACTGTGCCCCCAATTATCGCCACTGTGCCCCCAATTGTCGCCACTGTGCCTCCACTTGTAGCCACTGTGCCCCCTATTGTTGCCACTGTGCCCCCAATTGTCACCACTGTGCCCCCACTTGTAGCCACTGTGCCCCCACTTGTAGCCACTCTGCCCAGTACTCCCCTGGCACTTACCTTTCTGGCTTCTACCGTCCCTCGATGTCCCTCGTCCCGCCCTCGATGCCGCTTCAGCCAATCAGGTAACTGATTACCAGAATCAGATTACCTGATTGGCTGAGACGCCTGTCAGTCTTATCCTCGGAATGCACGCCGGTACGTCCCGAGGATAAGCTTCAGGAAGCCGACTACAGCCTCAGGGCTGTACTTGGAAAGCCTATCAGAGCCGCTGGCACTTCCACACAGCCAGTCAGCGTACAGTGTATGAATCTGTATATTTTACTGGCTGTGAGCGATCCAGAGGGGGCGGCGCTCCGGCGTCCCTATGGACGCACCGCCACTGCTCAGAAGCCTGCTTTGAAAAACCCTAGCATTTTCACATCCTATCAACAAGTCAGGGCATAACTGGGAGCTTTCAGGCCAGACTTCTGAGGGGACAGAAGAAGTAGGGGATGGCCTACAGCAGGGGTCTTCAAACTACGGCCCTCCAGGTGTTCAGGAACTACAATTCCCATCATGCCTGTGAATGTCAGAGTTTTGCAATGCCTCATGGGATTTGTAGTTCCGCAACAGCTGAAGGGCCATAGTTTGAGGATCCCTGGCCTACAGACATGACAATAATATTAAACATTTTACAAAGCTACACAGTTTTATTTAATATCCAGTGGGGGCCCATGACTGCATAGGATATTTTCTGGAAACAGTGAACTTAGCCTTTAACTGTTTATTGCACAGAAAACCTTAACTGTTGCCAAGATTACATTAATTTGTGCTACTTTTGAAATTCATAGCAGGTTGGAGACAAACCATAAAGTTTATTAACAAGTTTCAATTACAAAATTCTTTGTAAAAGCTGTCCTTTGTAACTTATGCCGCGTACACACGACCGTTTTTTGGGTTGTAAAAAATGAAGTTTTTAATGTTTTTTCAACCCGATCATTAAAGCGGCCTTGCCTACACACGATCGTGAAAAAAAAATGCTCTAGCAAAGCGCGGTGACATACAGCACGTACGACGGCACTATAAAGTTCCATGCGGATGGCGACCACCCTTTGGGCTGCTTTTGCTGATATTGTGTTAGTAAAAGTTTGGTGAGAGACGATTTGCGCTTTTCAGTCTGTTACAGCGTGATGAATGTGCTATCTCCATTACGAACGCTAGTTTTACTAGAACGAGCGCTCCCGTCTCATAACTTGCTTCTGAGCATGCGCGTTTTTTTTCACGTCGTTAAAGCCCACACACGACCATTTTTTACGACGTTAAAAAAAAAAGGAATTTTTTACAACACGAAAAACGGTCATGTGTACGCGGCATCATATTTGTTTTAAGGTCAATGGAGTTACCATATTGGACAAAATACAGTTCACATAATCAGTTTGGTTTCAAGTTATTATGGTTGATTACCTGCCTTCTAAACGACTAATTTTGCAAACAGGACAACTCTCAGTAGTACTAATGTATTTGTCGGCTACTAGTCCATACAGAGCATTTATTAGGTGTAATAATAGAATATAAACAACTCCCAAACAACAACTCGACCATTCTCTGCAAAGAGAGCTACGACACAGAAAATGGGTTTTCAACTTTCTACAGCTGGCAGAACAGAAAAGATACTTTTTTAGCCAAGGGCTGTTGTACTTAAGAATTACGATTCCACATAGTGACAGAATATCAAAATAACGCGGACAAGCATATTATTCAAATTTCATAGATATAGTTGACATGTAGATCTATCCTTCATAGGTCTTATTAGATGCAATCTGACAATTTCTGGAAGTGCTTGTAACATCATGTAGCTATTCTAAGCTGAGAACTGAACATAATTTGACATATTGCTCAGAATATAGTTCTATACATTGATATGAAAAATATACCCACCATAAAATCCTCTTCTTGAAGTTCAAGGGACATAGGATTCAATTGGGTTATACTGCTGCCTACAGGAGGATTTGGACACTGGCAAACAAAAAAGATAAACAGTTACCAGCCTTGCATAACTACTTCTACTCCCAGCATGTCTGCTAATGTCCTAGGAGAGTGGAAACCTTTTTTTCTCCTTCTACTGTTTCACTAGCCATTTTCCCCTTTTTTCAAGGTCTCTTTATGCAGGTATCTGGATCGACATAGGTACGATCAGGGAATGGATCTGGCACTGCGGGTTTCAGCAAGGATACATGGAATTCCGGGTGAATTCTGAAAGATTCTGACAATATTAATTTATAAGACACAATATTCATTTTCCTTCTTACCAAAAATAGTCCAATAAACTTTGGTGTCAACTTTTTTGAAGGACAAGCCATCTTCAAGTTTGTAGGAGCAAGCCATACTCTGTCCCCAGGCTGTAAGAACAATTCTCCCCTCCTCATTTTGTCAAATACCCTATTTGTTGTCTTCTTGTTCCTTTGTGACAGTCTCCTGCGACAATTTATTATTGTACCTGAAGAAATCCAATGTACTCTGGACTGCTGGAACAGAAGATTCAGAGACAAGATCAGGTAGAAAGGTGTTATGAAATCCATAATTGGCAAAAAATGGAGACTGCTTGGTGGGAGAATGACTGGCATTGTTGTAAGCTAATTCCACCAATGGTAGTAGTGACACCCAATCATCCTGGACAAAAGAAGAAAAGCACTGGATATATTGTTTCAGGGTCTGGTTAGTGCGTTCTGTTTGTCCGTTTGTTTGTGAGTGATAAGCCGAAGATAAAGAAAGTTCAATCTTCAGAATCCCGCATAGTGCTTTCCAAAACCTGGATGTAATTTGAACCCCTCGGTCTGAGATAATGTTCACAGGCACACCATGGAGCCTGGCAATTTCTTTAACAAAGACCTGAACAGTCTCAACAGCAGTGGGGTGCCTCTCAGGGGTACAAAATGGGCCATCTTTGATAGCCAATCCACTACCACAAAGATAGCGTTACATCCTTCAGATGGCGGCAGTTCCATTATAAAGTCCATAGTAATCCTCTCTCAAGGGCTGTCGGATACTGGCAAAGATCTGAGCAACCCCCAGGCTCTATTACAGGTATTTTTGCTTCAGGTACAAGTGATACAAGCATTTTTGTAGGCTCTGTAGTCTTCCTCCAATTTAGGCCACCAGAATTCAGGCTGTACCGATTCTACAGTCTTACGAATGGCCTGCTAGAGGGTAATCATGACAGTATCCCTAAACAATTGCCCAAACATCAGTTGGCACAAATTTTTGCTCACCTCTCTAAATTTATCTGTGTTTTCCCTGTAGTGTGACCCCTGGAGGACTGAGTGTTCTGGCAGAAGATTGCTGTAGCTGAGACAGAAGATTGGACTGGAGTAGAAGAAAACTCCTAGCTGAAAAGACAATACTGGTACTGATGTGTCTTTTGGATCTTCAAACATGCGAGATAAAGCATCAGTGTTGGTATTCTTGGATCCTGGTCTGTAGGTGATGTGAAAGGAAAATCTTGAGGAGAAGAGAGCCCATCAAGCCTGGTGTGACCTGAGGTGTTTTGCAGATTGCAGATACTCAACATTTTTATGATCTGTTTAAATTAGCATCGGGTGGCTGCTCCTTCCAGTAAATACCTACATTCTTCTATGGCCGACTTGATTGCCAGAAGTTCCCGATCCCCCAACTCATAATTCCTTTTTGCAAAAGTGAGTTTTCTTGAAAATAATGCAATGGGATGATCCTTAAGTCCTTGATGCCATGATAGAACTGCTCCAACTGTACTTTCTAATGAGTGTACCTCTAGTATATAAGGTAGAGTGGAACCAGGGTATCTAAGGACAGGAGCAGCAGTAAATTTTGAAGTTTTTTTTTTTTTAATGCCTGGAAGGCCCCTTGAGCATCAGCGGTCTAGCAGAAACGAATACACTGTTTCGTAATTTGCATGATAGAAGCGATTGTTGCTGAGAAGTTATTTGATGAACATGCGGTAAAAGTTAGCAAAGCCCACAAATTCGCTGAATACCTTTTTTATCAGTAGGGGCTGGTCAGTCCAAGATTGCTGACACCTTCTGGGGGTTCATCTCCATTCCATCAGTGGAAATGATCAGGCCTAGAAACTGTATACGCTTTTGTTCGAAGCCACATTTGACGGAGTCGAAACATCACCTTCTATACATGTCCCTGGTTTAACTCTAATTACACGGAAAATATCAGGATGTCCTCAAAATAGACCATGACAAAGGTATCCAAAAAGTCTCTGAAGATATACTTAATGAAATGCTGAAAGGTGGCTGGTGAGTTACAAAGGCCAAATGGCATGACTAGGTACTCGTAATGGGCAAACTGAGTACGAAACACTAGACATGTGCACACTGAAATATTTTGTTTCGGAATTTCGTTTTCGTCCAAAAAATAAATGTATTTAATTACTCCCGAAATTCGTTTTTTTTATTTTGTTTTTTGTTCAAAAAAATGCTTTGTCCGAAAATCCAAATTAATTAAGGTTGAATCTGTCATTGAAGGCTTATGGTGTCTGTCGAATGTTCTAAGAAGATTTGACGGAATCTTTAAAAAAAAAAAAAAAAATTATTTGACGGAATCTTAAAAAAAAAAAAAGAAAAGAAGATTCGACAGAGTATTTAAAAAAAAAAAAAGATTTGACGGAGCAACGAAACTGTACGGTGCCGCAATTGTACATTTCCAGTCGAATGTTCGGCCTACAAGCTATAGAAGAATTCTAATGTTGTATGACTAACAATAATTATATTTATCAATTATTATTACTAGTCAACCAACATTAGAATTCTTCTATAGCCTATGGGCAGAGCATTTCACCATAAATGTCCGTTTGCTGCGATCGAATGTTTTTAGCTACTTCGTCGAATCTTCATGTCTCTCTATGTCAAATCTTTTCTCTCTATGTCGAATCTTCTTTATGTCTCTATAATGTCAAATCTTTTCTCTCAATGTTGAATCTTTTCTCTCTATGTCGACTCTTCTTCATGTCTCTATAATGTCGAATCTTTTCTCTTTATGTAGAATAATATTGGACTAATAGAGTTAAGGTTAGCCACATTTCACCGTAACGAAAACGAAAATAAAGCATTTGTTTATGTTGGATCTTTCGGTTTTCGCTATCTGTGCTTTCGTTATCGTTTGTTAAAACGATAGTGAAAATACCTGAAATTCATACGAAGATGCATTTGGACGAAAACTACGGAACACTATTTTCTACTCATTGCCCTCTGTAAGTTCTCATCAGTATAGTCCTTTAAGGCTCTGAGTTCCATTCACACAAGGTGAAGGTACGCTCAAAGGGAATCTGAGCTCCAGGCAAAAGTTTAATGGGGCAATCGTAAGGTCTGTGTGGGGGAAGAATATCTGCCTCCCGTTTACTAAAAACATCCAGGTACTCATGGTAGGGTTTCTATAAATGTTTGGCATAGTTCTCTTTGTGAGTCCATACAAAACAGAGTAGTTGTTGGTAAGGGGACACTGCCATGCAATGTTTCTGACAGTATAGCGACAGGAACTTAATATTTCCAGAGCTCCAGGAAATTTGTGGTATATGAGCCTGTAACCGGGGTAGGCCCAAGATGACTGGAAATAATGGTGAATAAATTGCGTCTATGCGCAACAGTTCCTGATGATTTGTGAAGGCGATGGGCAGAAGCAGTGGGGTCTCTTTATTCACAAGTCCTGATCTTTTGCAAGACCTGTCAGTCAGGAATACAGTAAGCCTGAGCGGCGAGGAAAGCCCCATAATGCACTGCGAGATCGCAAAGCATGCACTATGACCCTCCTGCTTTGGCCAATCCCAGCGGTGTCAGCAAAGAGAGCCATAATTGGCCAAAGGCAGGGTGCCTTTGGCCAATTATGGCTCAGGGGAAATATGTCCACGCCCCACACTATATAAGGCTGTCTGCACATCGGCCCTGTGAAGTGCCATTTAGATTGAGCAGGCAGGCAGGTTATTCACTTAGCTCAGCTGCAGTGTATTTAGTATATATATACATCCAGGCTTGTGTGTGTGTGTGTATATATATATATATATATATATATATCCACTGCATTCAGTGTAGCTAGATCTGACTGCAGGCTGTTCCTGGAGTACTTTTTCTAATATACTTTCAGGCAGGCAGGTGATTCAGTGAGCTGCAGTGCATTAAATATATATACAGTCTCCTACATATATATATCCACTGCATCCACTCTCGCCAAGCCTATATCTGACTGCAGGCCATTCCTGGTGTACGTTTTCAAATATACCTTTAGGCAGGCAGGCAGGTGATTCAATGAGCCGCTGTACATTAAATATACAGTCTCCTCCTACATATATATATCTACTGACTCCATTCTCGCCAAGCCTATATCTGACTGCAAGCGTTCCTGGTGTAGGTTTACCTGTCACCTGATTGGCTGAAACGCGACAGGCGCCAGCGAGAGGAGGACTGGAGGAGATGCATGGAGGACCCGCTTGTCGCCGTCAACCGCTGCCCCTCAGACAGGGTAAGTGTCAGGCAGGCGGCATTTGATGGGCACACTGGCAGCATTTGGTACAGTGGCAGCATTTGATGGCCAGTGGCTGCATTTGATGGCACAGTGGCTGCATTTAATGGGCACAGTGGTGGCATTTGGGCACACTTCCAGCATTTGATGGGCACAGTGGCTGCGTTTGATGGGCACAGTGGCTGCGTTTGATGGGCACAGTGAGGCTGCAATTGATGGGGTTTTTCTTCAGAATTTTCCAGTTTGTTTGCTCCCCCCAAAAATGTTAGCATCAGCCGCCACTGGTCTGTCCTGTTTTGAATCACATGTATTGTTTCAGTCCGCCTAAAACCCAGATATAATATTCAGACATTAAGGTGGCTCGGAACAGTTCTTGACCGGAGGGTGAGGGCGAGGCCGAGACAAGGGGTGGGCAGGAGAGGGTTATTGTTTTTGGCACAATGGTTTATTGTGGTCATGCGGGCACCAGGAACCTATGGGGGATACAGTGTGGCATCTTTGCCCTGGGAGCTGGATTGCCGTGTCCCAGCACTGGGTGAGGGGGCACTATGTGCCCTGCATTACTAATCTCTTTGGATCGCCCAAAGATGTCCCAGGTCTGTTACAATCCTATAATGTATGCTGAAAAAAAACTTTACTGTGCAAAATGGCAACCCTACATTCAAGGCATCAGTTTTATAGTAAGTCTGTCATAATGTACATACTAGCAAAATACAACATGCGCCTGCGGGGGGACTTTTTTTAATTTTATTACGGTTTACTACTGCTTTAAAGTGGTTGTAAACCCACTGTTAAAACTTGCACCTACTGGTAAGCCTAGATTAAGGCTTACCTGTAGGTGCAAGAAATATCTCCTTAAAGGGGTGTTCCAGACCTTTTTAATGTTTATTAAAAGTCAGCAGCTACAAAAAGTGTAGCTGCTGGCTTTTATTAAACAAACACTTACCTTGTCCATGGTTCCAGCAATGCGCCGGCCGGGGCTCCGCTCCTCTCCCCCCTCCCCGGCCGGCGTCTTCATTACAACTGTGGGCACCCGGCCGTGACAGCCTTCGGCTTCACGGCCGGGCACCCACTGCGCATGCGCGATCGGCACTGCGCATGCGCGGACGGCGCAGCGCCGTCCCATTGGACAGCCGATCGCCTGGGACCTGGACGTGTCCCAGGTGAACGCCTACAGGGAGGGGCTGAAGTTAGGCGATTAAGCTTAATCGCCTAACCAGCCCCTCGGCGGAAGGAGGAAGTGGGACAGGAAGTCCCACTTCTCCTGAAGCCCCCCTCCCCCCCAAAAAAAATTACATGCCAAATGTGGCATATAAGGGGGTGAGGAGTGGAATAAGCGGAAGTTCCATTTTTGGGTGGAACTCCGCTTTAACCTACACGGTTAAGGAGATATTTCCACAAAAACAGGCACCGCTGTCTATGGTGCAGGCGCACTGAGTGGTGCCGTTTTTGGGAATGGCATTAACAGGGTTAAAGCCGTGTTTTCGCGCATGTGCGGAGGGAGTGACGTCATCGCCGCACTCTAGCCAATCACAGCGCCAGATGGTGCGCGAGCGTCGAAAACAGGAAGATGCTCCAGGGGAACATGGCGGTGGACGGACGACCGAGGCGGACTTCGGGGGGGGCTTCGTTCTCAGGTAAGTGACACATAATGAGCTAGTATGCATACTAGCTCATTATGCCTTTTCTCTTGCAGGTGTATTTGTAAAAAAAATATATATATTACGGAGGGTTTACTTCCTCTTTAAGGCCATTGTGTTTGAATAGGAAGGGAGGCTGGCAACAATGTGTAACATTTGCTTGGCATTGAATGTCCCACTGTAAGCTAGGGTGACCAGACATCCCCAGTTTCAGGGGACAGTCCCCTGATTGAGGACACTGTCCCTGGACCAAGCCTGTCCCTGGTTTTGTCCCCAGATTGGATTTAATAGGGAGCAGGGACAATTTTAAAGACAGTCAGTGCAGAATTAAAATAAAAAAAATTGAATTGCACACTCCCGCTCCGTCGTGGCTATTAGCATAGGGGGGTTGTATTTTTCCCATTATCTGTGGCCCTTATCATGTGCTGGACGGAGCGGAGGGAATATTTCTTCAATTTCGGGTGCATGCCCATTCAGCTTCGCTCGCATGTTCTTCTGCCTTGGCTCAAATCCTGGCCAGCCACCTGCCTATCTCTTTGCTTCCCTGGCGGAGTGATCTTCCTCCGCACCCCATCCGGTATTAGCCGGGCCCCGAAGAGTAAGACTTGAGAGGCTGTGAGGTGGGCGGCGACAGGCAGAGAGTCGCTGATTGTTGCCATTACTAGTAAAGAAAAAATATGTCGCTGGATTTCATTTAAAAAATCTGATCACCTTTACTGTAAGCAGTATGTAGGTATGTATGTAAGCACTTTATTTTTCACATGTATGTAAGTTTAAGGTGACCAGATTTTTAAAATTAAATCCAGGGACTTTTTTTTTTTTTACTTTGGTGGCAGTCATCGACTCTGGCCACGCCACCTGGCCCCGGCTCAAAGCCTGTCAAGTCTCCGGGGCCCCTGGCTAGTTTTATTTTTTCATTTTTTTTGCAATGTTGGCAACTATGAGGTTGCAGGCTTGCTTATCAGCACAGACCCCCCCCCCCCCTCTGACAGGGAGAGCCACCAATCGGCTGCGATTCTGTGCACGATAAGAATGATCATAGCGGCCAGTTCCGCTGCTTAATCGTTCTTACAGGCGATGGGTGCTTCTACGGGCTCTCCCGTGCCATCGGGGACCCGGAGGAAGAATCAGCCGCTGTCGGATGATGACCATAGTGATTTCTGGTGACCAAATGGTCACCAGTCAACTCTATGACCGTTCGAAGGCCCGGAGAGCGACGTTATGACTTTACATCTGCGGCCTGGATGTGAAGAAAGCCGCCATCGCAGCTATCGGCATGAGATCGTGGTGATTGATTTTATTTTTTTATCGATCTCATGCTTTCCAGTCTGGAGAAGAGATGTGGGGTCTTATTGACACTGCATCTCTCCATAAAGAGGACATGTCACAATAGATTCCTGTTACAAGGGATGATTATTAATAAAATAAAAGTGAAAAAGAAGTATAAAAAAAAAAAACTTATAACGCCCCTGTCCCCGATAGCTCGCGTCCATAAGCGAACACGCGCAAAAGTCCCGCCCACATATATAAACGCCGTTCAAACCACACATGTAAGGTATCGCCTGTAAACCTGTAAAAAAAAATAAAGCGTCGCTCATGAAGATTTTTAAGCAGTTTGGCACCATTCCACCAGCGTGACATGTTGGGTATCTATTTGCTCGGTGTAACATCATCTTTCACATTATACAAAAAAATTGGACTAAGTTTAGTGTTTTGTTATTTTTTAGTTCATGAAACAGTTTTTTTTCCCCAAAAAAGGGCATTCGAAAAATTATTGCGCAAATACCGTGTGAGATAAAAAGTGTCAATGACCGCCATTTAATTCCTCTAGGGTTTCTGCAACAAAAAAAAAAACATATGGAAGTGGTTAAATTGGCACGAGTTGCTATTTTGTATTTACAAAGAGAGAATACGTATGCAGTAGCCACACGTCAGGGCAGACTTCAACTCTTGCTACTGTCCATTCACACAACATTCATTCCTCCACCCCCCCTCTCTCACACCCACACCCTCTCCCTCTCTCACACCCACTTTCCATCATTGTTATCCTCTAAAATCCTCAGAGGGTGGGGCCTTTTCAGATCCTACAAAACCGTTTACGGCACACATACAAGAATTACATTTATGATTCTGCAAGGCCATTTAAAAAAACACCTGAACTTATTCAAAAAAATACGGGGGTTTGGTCACACTATATGGTCATATAGTGCTAAGCCCACTTACTGCGACAAAGTACCCCGAATAAGTGGGTTACCTACCTTAGTAATAGAATGAGGTGGGGCCTTTTAATACTCCTAAACCTTCAGGATGATTCAGAGGAAGGCAAAAAAAACCTCAGTCAGATGGGCTCCAAAGGGGAAAAATTCCTTCCTGACCCCCTAAGGCGATCGGATAGTCCCTGAATCATCAGTCTAGGGTGACTAGTTTATCCTCTATCTATTGGAGATTGGTCATTGTTATCCTCTGACTCCTCAGAGGTGGGGCCTTTTCAGACTCCTAAACCTTCAGGATGATTCAGAGGAAGGTGAAAACCCCCTCAGTCAGATGGACTCCAAAGGGGAAAAATTCCTTCCTGACCCCCTAAGGCAATCGGATAGTCCCTGAATCATCAGTCTAGGGTGACCAGTTAATCTCCCTGTGAAATACTTGATTTTCTATATTGTTCAAGGCAATATAGATCAGAACATACATTCTATTTCTCATCAACATAAAGCTTTGGATCATCTGAGTTGACTTATATTATTCAGGGACAAAGTTAGACTTTTTAAGATTCCCCACATACCAAGGCGGTATAGTTATAGAAAGATACATTTTATTTCTCATTTATATCCATTGACTTTCCTATTACCAAGGACCTCTATCCATGTAACCCCAATATATCTGGGCTTGGGCATGCGTACGTACTGTGCATGTGTAGATCAACCACAATTTGGAAAGGCCATCTAGAGGGAGGCCTAATCCCAAATCCCCCCCCCCCCAGGGAGCAACCCACCCAGATCACTCCCAGAGAGTCAATGCTGTGCATCCCATTGGCAGGAAATATGGAGGAAGAGTGGGCTATGAGGGAGGATTCTATCCGGCATGTAAGTGGGAAAACAGGACACAGGTGTCTCAGTCTCCCTCCTATTCTCAGTCGTCACAGTTCCATGGGTGCATTGTGGGTCATAACACAGTGGCCCCACCCCCCAATGGAGCCCATGTGCACTGCACACTTTGCACCCATGGAATACGTGACTGCCACATACTAAAATGGTCCAAGATGGACACTCCTGTTGTTTTTTTATTTTATTTTATATATGCTGGTTAGACTCCTGCCCTCCCCTATAGCCCACTCCTCCTCCACATGCCCTGCCAATGACATGTCTGGCAGTGACTCTTTGGTCGTGGTCTAGGTCTGTTGTTCCCTGGGGGGGAGCTTGAGATCACGCTCCCCTCTGGATGGCCTTCCGGATTGTGGCTGATCTACGCTTGCACAGTAGGCATGACCATGTCGCGTATGTCATCATAAGCCGCTATCATGCAGCAGTCAGAGCACATGTGATGGGTGGTCTGATATGTGACATAACCACCTGCAGTTCTATCCTCTGCACACATATACAGCCAGTGAGAGGTATATGGGGTTATATGGATGGAGGGCTTGGTAATAGGGAAGTCCATGGCCACAATGTTTTTGGGAACTGGGTAAAAAGTCTATAATTTGTCCTTGAAAAATAAAACGCCACCTAAGATGGTTGTAGATCCTTCGGTGGTGTTCTTAGTCCTTAGTGATCCGAGGCTCTACATTGATGATCTGCCTCTCCGATGGGGATTAGGCTCCACATTTATGATCCTTCCTCTCCGATGGTGGTGAGAATGCCCTATGGTGAGGATCCTGGCTCTCGATGGTGATGATGAGGTCACTGGCTGCAGCTTTTATACGCTCACTCTCATAAGGTGAAGCCATGAAATGCCTTCTGCTTCTTTGGCTCTCATCGCATCTCATTGTCTTGAATTAATTCATTCCCAGGCACTCCTTCACCAGATCTTCCTCTGTGAATCTGGAAAAAAGAAGAGAAAAAAATCTTGTCAATTTCTGGTTTGTGTTGAGAAAAAAATCCTACAAACCTCCCCATTGTGCTGGGACTTCTCCTTATAGTCTTTTATACTTACATGTCCTGGTTGTGAAAATGGCGGCGGTGGTGATTTCCCTTGTTCTGTCTGTTCCCAGTCCACCATTGCTAAGAAGGGGTGTTCTCGGATCCTATCCACTAGCCTCATCCGCATCTCTTGGTCTTTACATAGAAACTGTAAAAAGGAACAAAATATAATAAGATACACTCAAGTAACAATCATTGAACATATTTGTTTTAATTACAGTATGACGTTGGCAGCCCCAGGGAAGTTCTATATGCCTTCTGAGTAAGGAATGTCCCAAGACATTGAATCCACTGCATGTGTGATTGGTCCCATCACTATCCAAGGCCACAACGCAGGCCATGAATTCAAGTTAAGCACATCCTCTGCAATTGGATTTTAGGGGCTGCTGCTTTCCTCACACATCCTCTGCAAGAGGGTTTTCACTTTTTGGATTGTACTTTCTAATGGCCCGTATACACAATCCGAATATCGGACGACGGATTGTACGCCTTTTTTCGCGTAATAATCGCAAGTAAAATAAAATAGGTTATTAAACTCACGAAAATTCTCGTACGACAGAAAAAAAAAATCTGAAGTGATGTCACCTGTTGTAATGTATTTGTATTGTATTTTCGGACGACGGCTGTACTGACTAAATGAAAATCGTACGATCTGACATCGTACAAGGAAAATTTTCGCGCTTGTCCGATCGAATAATATCGGATAAACGGTCGTGATCGGCTCTCGAAAGTAGTGTACACACGATCCGAAAATCGTACGATCCATCATCGGACGATCGTTTTCGTCCGTTATTCAGATCGTGTGTATGGGCCATAAGACTTTTTCACTGTTAAAGGCACAAGAAGGCTGTTGTTTTTCTTATGACAGGTGAAGGCAGATCCTTCTATTAAGCAGTCAGCTTGCTAAAAGTACTGCTATGACCTCCATCAATGTGTGCAGGTAAGAATGTGAAATTTCTAATGTGTTTTCTAAAATCTTATTAAGATATATGTAGCCTAGAAAGGACATTGTCCCTTAAAAGATATATAAAAGCTCTGTGTATACTTACGTTGTCTATGATGTCACAGAGGTTAATGTCCATGTCTTCTGGATAATCCGGTTCCACGGTGAGCACTATCTCCAATAGCTGTCGTAAGGACACGTTGCTGGTAACAAATGGATGTCTGCAGAACTTAATCTCATATACTATTACTCCCAGGGAGTAAAAGTCGGCCATGCCAAAGTATGGAGAACATTGAAGGACCTGTAGAAACATAATGGAGAGAAAGAAGGATGAGCTTATTGTCAGGTCAGGCAGAGGACAGAGATGACTCCATGCTGGTATATGTGACCTATGGGGCCCACCAGGAGTCCTAAAATTGGCGGAGCTTGTGAAAATTGAAGGTGGGGCTTTAGGTCTCCCAGAGACACAAAATTAAATTGGTAGAAATCTCCCAAATTGAGGGAAATTTCTCTTAGAAAACTGTCCCCAGGACAGGTGTCCCCATTAAGAGATGTCTCCCCACCTCATGTTCTGAGGAAAACTCTAAAACTTTGGATCTCCCCTCTTTCTTTTTCAATGACAATGGTCACCAATACAAACAGATGGGGTTCCAATTTGGACACAGCTACCTATATAAAGTTGAGAGAGGGTCTAACCCTTCCCCACGCTTACCAAAACAAAAAAAGAAAGCTCTTTCCTACACTTTAATGGTGCAGATAAAGTTATACTGACACTAATTGCTTAATGTTCACAAGCGCTCATGTTAAATTGAAGGAGTACAGCAATTCTAGAATCTTTTATCCCATTTTTTTATGTGCGATTCGGGCCAGACAGAGCCAGCCTTCTACACCTGGCCTCAATGTCCCCTACAAAAAAGCTCCAACACTGCTGCATCTCTCAGATATTCCCTTCTTTTTTTTTGGGAATATAATTCCGGCCTGGAAACCTATTCAACCAGGGCACTAGTGGAGACATTTTTAATTTGGTGAAACGTGAGCCCCTTTAACTTATCTCTATATCCCATAATGACAAACATTACAATTAGGTCTAATATCAGGTGGATAGCACATATCTTACCTCTGGCGCCATGTACGATGGTGTCCCCAATCGTCCTTGAATCCTGTTGGACTCTGTGACTCCAGCAACTGACAAGCCAAAATCCGTGATTTTGATGTGGCCAAGATCATCCAAGAGGATATTTTTAGGCTTGATGTCTCTGTGGACGATCTCCCTAGAATGCAGAAACTGCAGACCGCAGATCATTTCCGCTATGAAGTATCTGATGAGGAAATAGATATATAAATTAGCATCCCAAATGATTGCCCACTAATTAAATCTAAAGATGAAATGACTTTCCCCCATAGTACATAGGGGTGTGGAAGGTCAGGGCTCAGGTGACCCGGTCCTTGATCTTACCTTATGGTGTCCTCAGGAAATGGAGCTTCTGAAACCATGGTCTCAAAGAGATCTCCTCTTCTCAGGTATTCCATAACAAAGAAGAGATGATTCTGTATGAACATAAGAGGAAAAGTTTACATTATAGACATGCAGGATTTCCGTTTTTTAGAGGAATAGACAGACACACACACAATTTAGGAAAACTGGAAAGAGAAACTACATAGGCCGCCATTGCTGGACTGTCCTTATTGCAATGCTAGTTTTGTCTGGCTTTTCTGTTAATGCAATGAATTAAATTATTTGGTTTAGCATCCTGGAAGCCCCCTGTAGATCAAGAGGCCTGACTTCTCCTGTCTTTTAGGCTTCAGACTTGTTCTTGGTGACTCAAAGTTTTGAGACCAGAAGCAAGCAAGGAATTGGTCATTTCAAACGTACATCAGCAATGGCAGCCTTTTTAAAATGTGGTTTCTTTAAGTAAAACCTCTACTCCTGTGCAGTTTACTCCAGGCTTGTAGGAGGTATTCTAGAGTTCTGCGCTTCCCCATACTGCTTTCCCCAACTAAATCTGGTGTGGGACACAAGTGAAGCTCCCTTCCGCCTCTCACAATTCAGCACTTGGTGCCTAAGGGACTATTTGACAGGTGTGAAGACCGTCATATGAGGCAGAAGGGGGATGTTTAGCCTTGTGTAAATTTCAGCTCCCAAAAAGGTCACCATTTGCATACCAATTTTAAGGGGTCTAGGATCAGCAGTGGAGTGCAGTACAGGAAAGAGGTGAAGAAATTGGAAGGTGAAAAAAGACTTACCTTTGTCTGGAATGTTCCAAACAGATGTTGTAACAAATCGACTCTCGCTGGCTGCCTTCAGCACGTCACGTTCTGTGAAAATCATCTGACAATTGATAGCTTTTCGCAGTAATTTTTTCTTTTCCACAATTTTAACCGCCAGCTTCTGGTCAATGGCGGGATGAGAGGCTAACAGCACAATCCCGTAGAATCCCTCTCCGAGCATTCTATAACAGGTCATCTCTTCAAAGGAGAGTATGCATGACTGGTCCTCGATGGCACTGGCAGATTGGACTGGTGAGGCCATCTCATGGTTTGTGCTACTGATGGATGATGATTGAAGACTATCAACATTACTGCTGAGTGTAATAGATGAAGATAGAATGCTTGATATGTCAGAGAGTGATGAGAGTGATGGAGATTTGCTCAATTTGGCGCTTCTGCATCTAGCCGATTTGTTGTCTATACTGGTGGATTGGCGGACTTCAATTTTGATGTCCTTGGTTGATGGAGTGACTTGTGTTTTTTTGTCCTCCATAGCTGCAGTCTGTACAGTCTTCTGGTCTTCATTGGTGGATGGAGTGATTTGTATTTCCTTGTCCTCTGGCTGCAGCTTTAGACGCTCACTCACATAGGCGAAGCCATGAAATAGCTTCTGCTTCTCTGGCTCTATCTGTGTCTCATTGTCTTCATATTGAAATAATACATTCCCTGGCACTCCTTCACTCAGATCTTGCTCAGAAATCTGTAAAGAGGAAAAAGTCTAGTAAATTTTACTGGTTCATTCATAAAAAAAATCCTACAAATCTCCCAATTATCCATATACTTACATGTCCTGATGGAAATGGCGGCGGCGGTGATTTCCCTTGTTCAGTCTCCTCCCAGTCCACCATTGCTAAGAAGGGGTGTTCTCGGATCCTCCCCACTAGTCTCATCCGCATCTCTTGGTCTTTACATAGAAACTGTAAAGAGAAACAAAATATAATAAGAAACACTCAAATAACATGAACAATCTCTGAAAAAAAAAAATCTTATGAGGTTGGTAGGACCAGGGAAGTTCTATATGCTGTCTGTGTAAGAAATGCCCCATCACTATTTAAGGCCACCACAAAGACCATGAATTAAAGTTAAGCACCTCCTCTGCAATTGGATTTTAGGGGACTCGGGGGTTGCTGCTTTCCTCACACATCCTCTGCAATAGGATTTTCATTTTTTGGATTGTACTTTCTAAGACTTTTCCACTGTTAACCACTTAAGGACCGCCTCCTGCACATTTACGTCGGCAGAATTGCACGGCTGGGCACAGGCACGTACCTGTACGTCCCCTTTAAGTGCCCAGCCGTTGGTCGCCCCCCGACTGTCCGAAGCTCCGTGGCCGCGGGACCAGCGCACGCGATCGCCGTCGGTGTCCTGCGATCGGTCACAGGAGCTGAAGAATGGGGAGAAGTGTGTGTGTGTGTAAACCTTCCCTGTTCTTCACAGTGGCAATGTCACTGATCGTCTGTTCCCTGATATAGGGAAAGGCGATCAGTGATGTCACACGTCCAGCCCCGCCCCCTTACAGTTAGAAACACATATGAGGTCACACATAACCATTACAGCACCCCCTAGTGGTTAACTCCTAAACTGCAATTGTCATTTTCAAAGTAAACAATGCATTTGTATAGCACATTTTGCTGTGAAAATAACAATGGTCCCAAAAAATGTGTCAAAATTGTCCGATTTGTCCGTCATAATGCCGCAGTCACGAAAAAAAAAAAATCGTTGATCGCCAACATTCGTAGTAAGAAAAAAAAATATTAATAAAAATGCCATAAAACTATCCCCTATTTTGTAAACGCTATAAATTTTGCGCAAACCAATCGTTAAACGCTTATTGCGATTTTTTTTTTTTGTTTTACCAAAAATATGTACAAGAATACATATCGGCCTAAACTGAGAAAAAATGTTTTTATTATATCATTTTTGGGGGTATTTATTATAGCAAAAAGTAAAAAAAATATTGATTTTTTTATTTTTTTTTTAATTGTCGCTCTATTTTTTGTTTATAGTCCAAAAAATAAAAACAGCAGAGGTGATCATATACCACCAAAATAAAGCTCTATTTGTGGGTAAAAAAAGACGCCAATTTTGTTTGGGAGCGACGCAGTGCCGAATCGCAAAAACTGGCCCGGTCCTTTACCTGCGTAATGGTCCGGGTCTTAAGTGGTTAAAGGCACAAGAAGGCTGCTGCTTTCCTTATGACAGGTGAAGGCAGATCCTTCCATTAAGCAGTCAGCTTGCTGAAAGTACTGCTATGACCTCCATCAATGTGTGCAGGTAGGAATGTGTTTTTTCTAAAATCTTATTAAGATATATGTAGCCTAGAAAGTACTTTGTCCCTTAAAAATATAAAATCTCTATGTATACTTACGCTGTCTATGATGTCACAGAGGTTGATGTCCGTGTCTTCTGGATAATCCGGCTCCACGGTGAGCACTATCTCCAATCGTTTTTTTAAGGGTACCTTGCCGGTAAGAAATGGATGTCTGCAGAACTTAATCTCATATACTATTACTCCCAGGGAGAAATAGTCGGCAATGCCAAAGTATGGAAAACCTTGAAGAACCTGTAGAAACATAATGAAGAGAAAGATAAATAAGCTTATTGTCAGGCCAGGCAGAGGACAGAGATGACTCCATGCTGGTATATTTGACCTATAAGGTACACCAGGAGTCCTAAAATTGTGCTCAAAAGACATCAAACTAAGGTGGAGCTTGTGAATATTGAAATGGGGCTTTAGGTCTCCCAGAGACACAAAAGGAAATTGATTGAAATCTCCCAAATTTAGGGAAATTTCTCTCTTAGAGAGCTGTCCCCAGAACAGGTGTCCCCATTAAGATGTCTCCCCACCTCATGTTCTGGGGAAAACTCTAATGTTTGGATCTCCCTTCTCTTTCTTTCTCAATGACAATGATAACTGATACAAACAGATGGTGTTCCAATGCGTTCCCCACTCATAACAAAACAAAAAAAAGAAAGGTCTTGCCTACACTTTAATAATCCATTTTAATGAGGCAGATAAAGGTATACTGACCCCATTAGCTTAATGTTCACAAGCGCTCATAATGTTAAAGAGAGAGTACAGCAGGCGGGCAATTCCAGAATCTTTTATCCCATTTTATATGTGTGATTCGGGCCAGACAGAGCTAGCCTTCTACAACTGGCTTCAATGTCCCTTACAAAAAACCTCCAACACTGCTGCATCCCTCAGACATCCTCAACGTTTTGTTGGGAACATATTTCCGGCCTGGAAACCCATTGAAAGCATCCAGGGCACCAGTGGAGAAATTATTAATTTAGTGAAAAGTGAGCCCCTTTATCTTATCTCTATATCCCATAATAATAAACATTACAATTAGGTCTAATATCAGGTGGATAGCGCATATCTTACCTCTGGCGCCATGTACGATGGTGTCCCCAATCGTCCTTGAATCCTGTTGGACTCTGTGACTCCAGCAACTGACAAGCCAAAGCCAGTGAGTTTGATGTGTCCATGATCACCCAAGAGGATATTTTCAGGCTTGATGTCTCTGTGGATGATCTCTTTAGAATGCAGAAACTGCAGACCGCAGATCATTTCCGCTATGAAGTGTCTGATGAGGAAAGAGATATATAAATTAACATCCCAGACCAATTAAATCTAAAGATCAAATGATAGTACATAGGGTTGTGGATGGTCGGGGCTCAGGTGAAGGGGCTGACTACGTCACTGCCATTTCCTCAGTGGTCAGTCACTCCCCGACTCCAGAGTGACCCGGTCGTTGATCTTACCTTATGGTGTCCTCAGGATATGGAGCTTCTGAAACCATGGTTTTAAAGAGATCCCTTCTGATCAGGCATTCCATAACGAAGAAGAGATGATTCTGTATGAACATAAGAGGAAAAGTTTACATTATAGACATGCAGGATTTCCTTTTATTCAGGAGACTAGACAGACACACACACACACAATTTAGGAAAACTGTAAAGAGAAACTACATAGGCCGCCATTGCTGGACTGTCCTTATTGCAATGTTGGTTTTGTCTGGCTTTTCTGTTTATGCGATGAATTAAATTATTTGGTTTACCATCCTGGAAGCCCCCTGTAGATCAAGAGGCCTGACTTCTCCTGTCTTAAGTCTTGTACACTCGATCAGTCAATCCGTTGAGAACGGTCTGAAGGACCGTTGTCATAGGTTAACCGATCGAGCTGACTGATGGTCTGATGTGCCAACACACCATCAGTTAAAAAAAAACGATT
>CM056057.1:98692837-98697837 GCA_029574335.1 Rana kukunoris
CTGTGTTGACTGATGACCTGCCCGTCCTGTACTCAGTGTCTAAATTTTAACATAACAAATCATGAGTTAAATGCTGCCAAGTTAGTCTCAATAACCCCACCTGCAGGGCAAAATAAATTCTTAGGTAGACGAGTTATTTCCTGCCGTCCCGAGTGTAGAACAATTTATTACAGAATCAATTTCCATGGAGAAATAGACTGTAATCAACTCGGGCTTACTTATAGGCAGGTTAGAAACATCTACCATCTGCAACCACATATATTTTGTAGCAGATAGACTGCCAGTACTGCAAGGATAACGAACCACTGGTTGTCTTTCTGTTAGAAAATACTAATAACGCATATAAAGACATTAATGACATGCGAATATTGTGTTTGTGTAATTGAACTTAAGCATACTAAAGCTGACAATAACTTACGCCTTGTTAGACAATTGAAGTGAATGAAGTGATTGTTTGTGATTATGTGAAGGTACATGAAAGTCTTATACCTCCATGGTGTTCTATGAGTTACTGTAATAAAAAAATTACAAATTCTGATAGTGAGGGTCAATGGACACCCCAGACCGAAAAGATGAGTGAACCCCGCTTTTGGCAAAAGAGCGGCCGCAATGACAAACCGTTATTGTCATTAAATTTTGTTATCAGTGGTCAATAACTAATCGGTGTCTGGAGTCCATTGGCTAATACAAAAACAAAACATTTGAAAAATGTTAAGTGTGAGTGAAGTTTCGCAGAAGACCCTTAGGGTTCTCTGTGAACGAATTAAAAGTATTCTGTGTAGCCGGGTTGATTGAGCATGCTGGAATATTAAAAGGAACTTGTGCATTTATTATTTGTTTTGTTTATATGAGCTGCGACCTGACTGTATATAGGACTCATCCAATGTGGGTCCAATAAAATAGTTGGCATTATGCCAAATGTGTATTTTTTCTAAACAAGAGGTTTATTTTGTTTAAAGATATTTTTTATTGTTTTGCACATTAACAGCCACATATTAGTGAGAGACCATATAACCTACCCCATGTTTTTTGCGGCAGTAGACCCCCCAGGCGCTGTTGCAAGAACCAAGTATTATATAAACTTAATTGTTATTTCTCTGTACCAATTAAAGATTACATTGGGCAGACTCTGGGTTGATTACAGCTGTTCATTGATTGTTTCAGCGGTTTTATGTCCCGATAATGAGCGCTGCAGAGTCTGAACATAGTCCACCCCAACCGGGTGAGGATTATGTGACCCGCATTTGTGGGACCGGTTATTTAATTAACCCATTCATAGATAATTTAAGTTTATGGACCAAGAATATGAACAGTTGTAACCCGTTCCCCATAGAGGAAGGAGGAGGATTAATTGTTGAATCCTCGGTGTTACCCATTGATGCTTTCACTGAATCATACATTGTGACCATGTATAACATGCAGGCATATCTGGATCCTCCGGACCTGTCTGAAAATGTTTTGGCCACAGGAGAGTATGACACTGGCCTAATCTCCTGTGCCCCTTACAGGGTCACTCTGAAACCTGACCTCCATGCCGTGCTTGCCAACATACCACATGATGCCACACATTTTACTGTTATAGACTTAAAGAATGTTTTTCTTAGTGTCCCTGTTGACAAGAAGACCAGACCTTTTGTTTTCTTTTTTTCTTTTTCCCTTGTTGGCGAACCCCAGTTAAACTGGATGAAAGTGCCTCAAGGATTTGTGGACTTCCCCGTGGTATACAGTACTGTTTTTCAGTCCACACTCGGGCCATGGCACTCCCCCCAGGGTTCGGTAGTACTACAGTATATCAATGATTTGATGGTCTGTAGTAAGTCTAGGGAGGCCTGTCAAACAAGACAGTGAATCACTAATGTTATGGTTATGTGAATGTGGTCATAAAGTGTCTAAGCAAAAGTTGCAATGGTGCAGTGAAAATGTTGAATACTTGGGCTTTGTCTTCACAAAAGGCAAAAGGAACATCAGTATTTCAAGTATCCATGCAATAGTGGGCCTGGTCACCCCACAAACCAAGAGGGAGATGCTATCCTTCCTTGGTATGATTAATTATTGCAGGCAATGGATCCCTGATTGTTCTTTTTATGATAATGTTCTGAGACAAGCCACTCTGAAAAATTCTCCTGAAAATGTTAAATGGTCTGATGAAATGTTGCATGCCTTTGAGGCATTAAAGGAAGCTATAGTAATGAGTCTTTGACTGAGCCTCCCTGACTTTTCATTGATGTTTAATTTGTATGCTAGAGACAATTGTAAAACCATGGCGGGTGTGCTGGCCCAAGAACACGGGGGCAAGCTACGACCTGTAGCTTATTTTTCAAAGGTCATGCCTCTATAGGTCCAGGGTTTATCGTCCTGTTTTAGGGCTCTGGCAACATGCGCTATGGTGGTAGAAATGGCATCTGTGTTCACATTAGGACATCCTACAACCTTACATACCTCACATGATGTAGTAAGTCTGCTTAAAGGCATACACACCAAACACATGTCAGCCCAGCGCCAGAGTAACCCACAGTTACAAGTCAGATACAATTCCACATGCTCTGGCCCGGCCATGATACTTAATGGTCTCTTGGGACTAAAGTCCACAGATGATATCCTTCCCCCACCACACGAGTGCCTGGATACCATCGAGGTGATTACCTCACCCCGAATGGATATGCAGAAAGCACCCATTCCCAGAGCAGATGTGGTCTTTGTTGACGGCTCATGCTCTCGCCTAAATGACAATACATATCACGCAGGGTATGAAGTAGTCAAACTACCAGATCACATTATAGAAGCGAACCCCATTCCATACCAGTCGGCCCAAGCAGCGGAGCTTATTGCTCTAACCAGAGCATGCACTCTTTATGCTAACAAACCCGTTACCATCTACACTGACTCGAAATACGCACATGGGGTTGTCTTTGATCATGAGGTACTGTGGTCCCTAAGGGGATAAGTAGGAGCTGATGGGAAAATAATTTCCCACTCACAGCTCATTGACAAACTTCTCAGAGCCATCACCCTTCCCAGTAAACTTGCCGTTATACACTGCAGAGCACACACTAGGGGCACTGATGAGATCAGCAAAGGGAATGCCTTGGCTGACCAGGAAGCAAAGCGAGTGGCCCAAAGAGGGGAGACCCTGTTGCAAATGCCCACCCTGGTCCCTATTCTCCCAGAAGAAGCCCCACTGGTTGCTGATCTTCAGCGCTCAGCGTCCCAAGGACTGGTGTTATCCTGTTTTTGCAGAGAAATCCTAGAACTGGATTGATCTGCAAAAAGGGGAGACATGCATCCCACAGTGTAGTGCCCCAATACATTGCACACTATCATGGGATAGGACACCTAGGTTGGAAAACACACTCTAAAACAACTACTAAAAGATTTTTATGTTACAGTTGCCAGGCAATTGGTAGTCAGTTATGTTAAAAGGTGCATTACATGCATCAGGAGTAAACCCAATAACCCACATCGGATTGCTCCACCCCACAACCCCGTTCACACACCTTCAAATTGATTTCACCCACATTTCACAGCAAAAGAAGGACAACAACCAGTCTGTATGATTACAGACGTGTTCTCCCGCTGGCCTTAAATGTTTCCCACTAAGAGGGAAGATGCTAAAAGGTAGTGGGAATCCTCACAGGGGGAATACCACTACAAATAAATTCAGACCAAGGCCCAGCATTTACTTCCCAAATCAAAGACAAGCCGAGGAAAGCTACGAGAGAAACGTTTAAAAAGTGAAAAAGATACCTCCCAGCTGTCCTTGCTGAGATAAGAATGGCACCAAATGCAAACCTAGGATATTCTCCTTTGAAATCCTGATGGATAGACCTTTCCCAACACCTTGGGCCAGACGCACATTCATGACACAAGACAATCTTGACAACATTAGGGATGAATATATGAGAAAGTTGATTGAAACTTTAATAGAAGTCAAAGACAATGTTACTCGCAAGTTTCCGTTTCTTCCACAGGGCAACACTCACCCTCTCAAGGAAGGAGATGCATGGGTGATAGAACAGCTGAAGAAGGGAAACTAACTAACTGAACACAGTCCTACCTGGATCCATGCTGCTGGTATGCAGGGAACCTGAGTCAGAGGAAACGGAGTCAAGAAAGGAGGTACTAACGAGAGCAGACAGCTCTGACCTCGAACAGAACCCAGAAGCAAGCAAGGAGGTACTAACGAGAGCAGACAGCTCTGACCTCGAACAGGATCCAGAAGCAAGCAAGGAGGTACTAACGGGAGCAGACAGCTCTGACCTCGAACAGGACAGTCAAGAAAAGGGGGTAATAACGGGGGCAGACAGCCCTGACCCTGTAGAAAATGACAATCCTGATTTCACCGGACTCAAGCAAATTGTGGCTACTGATAGGACTTGTTTCATTTTCAGTGTACACCCTTGTGTGGATCACAACTAACTGCATTTATCATCCAGAGGACTTGGGCAGGCTACAAGTTATTTTTGGTAAAACTTATACAAACAAACAACCATGCAAGACAAGGAGAAGTGTCCCTCTTTCTTCCCCAAATCCCCAACAGGTAGCCATCACACAGAAAACAGGTCTGACACAACTCTGGTTTAACTCCTCCAATACACAAGTAGCCACCTTCTTGTTTGACTACTGTGATGTTGCGCCATGCCCCGGCGCTGCATGGCAGTGTCATGAAAGAAGAGATCAAGACCCGGAAATATATATATGTGTCACGGACAATTATTGGGGACAAGACTGTAAACATTGGGGAAGTGTGGGATGGAGCACAGGACAAGATTGGGCATACAAACCTCAGTCAGCACTAGGTAGGAAAGATAGAAATGGGAAGTCCCTTATCTCTAGGATGACATTGTCATGGAGGGGCCCAGCCCCCAAACGATGTGTCACCAGTAGGTATTTACCCACCGGGAGTGATGGGGATGTAAAGTTTAGATCCGGGGGCACAGCGTACCAACTAATCCTTAATATTGAAAACCCACAAAAGGGGGATGAGGGAGCTTACTGGATGG